>JAYEVE010000720.1:0-112516 GCA_036346375.1 Guadua angustifolia
AAACCCTAGCGGTGAAGTGGACGGAAGGTCGCCGCCGTTCTTCATCACCATCTACATCCTCTCTAGGCTAACGGGAAGAACATCAAAGGAAAAGAAGGAGAGGGACACGCGCAGAAGGAAAGGAAACGCCATCATCTTCTTCCGTTCTTATTCCTCCCGAAGGCTACGTCCTCACAATGGCCTCGGAGTCAAACGGCAATGGTGACGACAATCAAGGTACACACCAAAACTCCTAGATCTAGTGGTTAGTGGTGAAGGGGAAGGTCCTAGACACTAGCAAATTCTATCACAAACCTGTCGATTACACCATACGGATGGAAAACCAGCAGAGGTTTACCAAAGAACCGTAGCTTAGCTCTGGAAACGAATATGATGGCCTAATTTCAGCTCGAAAACATCAAAGTCCCAGCTTATGAAACCAACTGAAAAGGATCATTCAGAGATGCACAGCAATCTCAGTTTCTGCACGGCAAACTGCAAAAGCAGAGATCCTAGATGCTGAGGGGCACTGCCAAAGATATCGGGCAAGTTCCAAAACTTGATAACATGGCCTACAGCAGAATAAGCTCCTTGAATCATAAAGAGAAAATTTCTGATCAGAACATGGACAGAGTGGGAGAAAGCATGATAGGATAGGATTCTAATGTAGATCAAGGTTAAAACGCCCGGTTCAATTCCAACTGCAAAGCAAGCTGTGATTAATCACAGGAGCTAGAACGTTGATGGGTCGTGACAAGGTAATCCCTAGACGAATTAAGCATGTCGATGAGTGGTAAAAATGAAATCAGGTGGTGTCTGGGAAAAAAAATAAATGATATAAAAGTATGAGGCGGCGGTGAGTTGACCTGTAGATGTCGGAGTAGCTGACGGTGTCGGAGATGCTGTCGGTCTCCCCGGCGGCGGTCAGATCCATCCAGGCGTCGACGTCGACGAGGAACTTCTGGCCGAGCTTCTTCTCCTCCTGCTTGACCCCGTGGAAACCGTGGAACTGCAGCCCCCGGAGGATGAGCTTGTCGCCCTTGCCCATCGGCTCCTCCTCTCCCGCCATGGCTTGCCCAAGGTAGCTCCCTTCCCTTGCGCTCCGTCCGCCGCCTCTCCTTTTGTACTGGCCGAGGAGGAACTCGGCGGGCGGAGCCTGTGGCTGGAGTCGTTGGGGCTGATGACGCATCATCATCCATTGGGCTTCATTTTCCGAGCTCGGCCCAAATATTTGCATGCTGTCTTCCACGGAAGGCTGGCGAGCTATTATCGGCCTTTTTTTTTAATCATATATAGTTTGACGTAAAGTTATTTTATGTACTATTTAAGTGGTTACATTAAATTCAAGTTAACGAGCTATTATCGAGTCGAGTCTCATTAACTTTTTTTCGTTGAAATTGTCTTATTTTAATTTTAAACATATTAGCTATTGTAATTGAAAAATTTTGATTCGAGCTCTAACGAGCTTTTTTTTGCCAGCCCTACTTCCACAGATCAAGCCCACATCCTCCCTAGCTTGCTTCCGAGACACCACATCCATGGTTCTATCTGATCCTGGAGTGCGGCGAAGGAGAAGCAAATTTTTTGAGCAATTTTTTTTCCTAAGTTTGATCTCCATCTGAATCAAACTGTAAATCTAGTACCTTGGTGATCTATCGTACTCTTACATCCCAGTAGGTGGATCTATCGTAGTCCCATAATACGGTAAGTGACCTATTTAGGTCTTATAGATAGAATGGCATATGATACATATCACATCTCAATCTTTCCGATCAAGAAAAGATTAGATTTACAGTTTTATTCGGAGAGAAGGCAAGCTTACGCGAGAACTCCCACGTGATTCTTGCGAGGGCAGTGCCCAGTACCGCAATGCAGTAACCCATCAAGGAATGATTTCGGCAACATATCCGCAACCCCTCAAGTGAAACCATCGTGCAATCGAACTAAAAAAGTTTCAAAAATTCTGAAAAAAATCATGAATGTACATCTCAACACCCCACCTACATATAAAATTTCATGATCAAATTCATCCTATCCTAGCGGTACAAAAAAAACAAGCAGCAAAAATGAATAGTGATGAACAGTAAAAATCACTGTTCATGCAAAATTTGTCTTTTTGTAGCTGCTAGTATAAGATGAATTTGATCATGAAATTTTATATGTACAAGGGTGTTGAGATGTACATCCATGATTTTTTTTCAGAATTTTTGAAATTTTTTAGTTCAGTTATTATCGATAATTTCACCAGGTGAAGTGATTGCACTGAGATATTTTTCCATGATTTCCTCTCGAATCATTTCCCCGACCAACGCTACCAGAAACCAGAGGCATCTTTGACATGTGCTGATAATTGCAGAAGAGATACGGAAGTTACGGCATATATATAGCAACACAAACGCGTATCAGCCGACCTCACCTTTTGTGTCATCTAATCATGCCACTGCAAAAGAAGCCACCGTAACATTTAGGTCCTATTTGGGAGAGTTTGAACTCCTAACTTCAGCTCAGATCTGAAACTTCAGATCTAAAATAAAGTGAATTAAATTTATATTTTTAGTCTAAAATGTAAACAAGATGATCTACCTAAATATTTTTGATGTACCCACGCCCAAATTCCATAAATTTCTAGAAATTTAGAATACCTCTTCCACTAACTCCACAGATTTTGGTGGAATTTGAAATATCCCAAACACCCCCTTACCATCGCATCACATGAACAAAGGTCACAAATTCAATGTCTAGCCCACCACATGAAAAATAGACAGTCACTGTGAGTGATAGCTTGTTTTAAGCTGAATCGCAGGTGTTATTTACCATCACATGAACAAAGGTTATGAATTCAGTGTCTTAACCAAATAACACGCCTACTCTCTCTCTCTCTCTCAGAGGGGAGTACTGCTGCTGTTTTGTTCCGCTAACAAATCCGGAAGGAGCCTGGCCCTCCCTTGTCGGAATGGACTGAGGCTGCACATGCAGGTGAGCCTTACCCCGAAAATGCCAGTGCAGATAGCAATAGTATATTAGTACATGCTACACAATCATTATCTGGACTCCCCGGCGTAGATCTGGTCGACTTTGTATATTTCAGACGTGGGAGTAACTACTTTCAAAAGTACAATGTATTATGTATAAGTAATACTTCAATACTTTATTTCTCAATATAAGTTGCACAAATCTTAAAGCAAACGAATATATAAGTATCTACACTTTGTTTATGCTTTAATATTTGTACAACTGTTAAAAAAAATATGAAAACACTACTCATTTTATATATACACATACAGGAGCGGAGCCGGGCCTCAGGCCTAGCAACAAAAGCACATGTTAGTTTCATTGATTGATTTGGCATGCAATAGCCTGGCCCACATATTTGGCATGCAATAGTCTGGGCCCAAGGCTTGGGGCCGGCTGGCTCCGCCCCTGCACACATATAGACATGTGCGTGTGAAGATCTGGTCATTTTTTATTTGTTCTTATGCCTTTGGTGAGATAATTACCACACAAATCTACGTGTTTTAGATAGGCACAAACCTCACAAGGTATTTTTGTTTTGATTTTCTTTGCCCTGAATAACGTACCAAAGCACGAATTCCACGAGAAATTTTAAGCCTGGTTTGGAACGTTTGAATATTTTCTAATTCACACGGGAATTGAAAATGTTTCAAATGAGACTCCTGCCCCGTGTTCGAAACACTTGCTATGTTTTGAACGGAGCCTGTTCCAGCGAGCCACGAAAACTTCAATCAAACCACAGACCACTTGTACCGATCCTAGACGAAGTGACGAAAAGGTAAGGTTAAGGGTTGTCTGTATAAGTTATCTCTATATCATTTATAGACAGTACTAAAAATAACTCATATAATAGATCATTTATATAGTCATATATAATAGTCTCTCATCCAATTAACAAACAGTCTATACAATGATACACAAAATAGAAAAGTCAGCCTCCTCTCTCCTCCTCCTCTCTTTTTCACGTTACTAAAAATCCTACGTAGCATAATTTTACAGACAGCTGACATATACCATTATATATGCTCTTGCTACATCGTAGCTAGCCTGCTAGTATATGTTTTTCTTGCTTAGATCTTGACTTGGCCTGCACTGCATCTGCCGTGCCAGGTCAGCACCACGTTGGATTTCCATAAGTTTCCGTTTTTAACATTTGGTAGCGTTGTCCAGTCAGATCCTAATCTATCCCCCCAGCCCGGGAAGTAGGGCAGATTTGCACATACACCCCTCCCCCATTTCGGCGTTTCCAAATCGAACCCCACCCTATAAATAACAATTAATAAAGCAGCGCATCTGTTTCGCTCCCTCGGCAGGGAAGCAGAGCATCCATCAAGGCCACCGTCTCCTCCTCGCGTCAGATCGCGAGCCACAGCGACTCGGCGAGAGGTAGATCGAATCCAGTCGAGGAGCTCCAGCCCGATCCGATCGCAGGAGCACCGCCAGATCGGGAGGAGGGATCCGAGCTGCCCAAGAGCCGCGGGATTTGCCGCCCTATCGAGCCCTGCTGCCCCCCCGTTTCTTCCCGCGGTACGGATCCTCGATGGAATCGGCGCACGGCGGATCGGATCGGCCCGGTGAGTGCGTGTCCCGCGGAAAATTTTCATCTTTGTGCGCTTAGTGGCCGTTTCCGCGGGAGATTTGGATCCGGTAGTTGGGTTCTTTCGTGGCTGTTTAGGTTGCGAGTGGTCGGACTGGGTTTGCTGATCTGGAAGGACGTCATACTGATGTAAATTGTTTCTGGTTGTTTCTGCTGGGTTTGGGATTTTTCGGTGACCTCCTGTGATAGATCTTGGTGCAAGGTTACTGATGTCTAAGATCTTGGCGTGAGTTGCCTTATTACGGGTGAATTCTCACCTTATTAATGTCCGAATACAATATGATGCCATAGCTTGTGCTGGTATTTGAGGTATCGAGGATATTACTAGACAGTAGTTTAGGATGAGGAATCTGCAATTGAATCCATGCGCGATGTTGCTCGCTGTGCTGATTAGACCAGTCATGGCCTGGTGGGATCGCTCAAGCTTCAACCTTGCGCATTTGCCGGGTTTTTTTTTCTTCTACTATGTAGGAATAATGGCAGGTGTGTAGGCTATTGTGGCTCGCGTGTATGTGTAGCAATAGGCACTTCATTGGTTGGGTACGATGCTGCTGTCAGATAGAAATTATGTCCACATGTTTATGGTTTGTGCAGCAATGTTCACTTAATTAGGGTTGGTCGGACCTGGTTTCATATACCTGGAAGAGCTACACAAGCAGAGGGAAGTGGTAGGATGTCTGTCAGTATCATGACAGAAACCCAGTGATCCAAGTGTGAGGTCGGACTGCCTGGAGAGGCCACAATTGTTATTTCGTGCTGTTTGACCAAATAATAGGATGGTAGTGAATGATGGAAATGACACGTCTTTTATTATGCTAGACTGCACGCTATCAGCCTTATAACCATGTAGGCTATAATATGGTGGCCAAGTACTTGATACTAAGTACAATAATTTGGAGTGCTGATGTCCATAACGACTTGTACTTATATTCTTAATTCATCCACGAGGAATGCGATTGTTTAAAATAGTGGATACATTTACGAACTGAATAGTAGGATTCTATGGTATCTAGATGTAAATATACTGGGAAAGCAGCTCTCTTAAATATACTGGGAAAGCAGCTGTCTTTATTTTCTACTTCAGGCCATTTATGCAGGCTTAGCTTTATTTCATCATAGGTCTTTTGTGCTTGCGCTTTTTGTTTGAAAATGGTAGGACAAAAGAATGTACCTAATAAATCATGATTAATGGGGTCCAAAATGGATCTTGACATTGTTTTGGCTAGAGGGTACTCTGCAAAGTGCAAAAGTACTTTGCAATGTCGTTCTCTACTTTAGATTGAATAGGCTTAGTGATTGACTATTATTTTATCTTAAGCTGATTTGTTGAATCTTACTGTTTCAGGCTCTATGGATTTGCAGGAGCCAAGTGTTGAGGTTGAACAAAAACCTGTTCTCGCCGATAACCCTAAAGAGCAGGTCAATATTTGATTTTTTTTTTGGGAGATATTGTATACAACCTTTTGACTGCTTTTTGACTTTTCATCTTTATTAACCTTTTGCCTGTTGTTGTTGATTGTCATAATTAATTTGTTATGACTTCAGCCCATTCCCAGTAACAGTAAGGATGAGAAAGCAGTTACACCCACCATTTCACTTGATTCAAATGCTATCAATCTACCAAGTGAAGGACAATCCCAAGCTGGCACATCCAACATAGGTGGGGAGCATAATGCTGCATATCCACAAAACCTGTATGCTTCTCAGGCACAACCATTCTATTACCAAGGTCAGGTCACCTTTTTCTTGCATATACCCAAATGCCTCTTCACATCTCATAATGTTCATTTGTAAATGTAATTTTGTACATTTTCATCCAATTATATGTGAAGGCAAATAGATTTTACACTAACATCTATAGTTCCTCTCACAACGGGCTAAACTAGAAAAGCAAAAATTATTGAAGAGGCACCATTTGATATTATCAGGGCATATATGTATGAAGAGGTTCTCTTTGAGTTGACATTTGTTATATGAGTTGATGAATGATATTGCTGGGTCCTTGACATAATTTACATTCTATGAGCAGGTCCAGGATATGAGAACCCTTCAAATGAATGGGATACATATCCTCCTTATGTGAGTGTTGAAGGATTGGAAGTGGGTCCAGCGGTAAGAGTCCTTTTTTTTTGGCCATCAGAAATTTCCAGTTAAGCACCTTTTCTAAATTTGATTTTCGTTGAAGGTTGTATACAATGAGGACCCTTCATTTATGTTCCATGGTGGCTATGGCTATGACCCTTATGCCCATTATTCTCCTATTACAACGCCTGTACCAGCTGCTGTTAGTGGAGATGGTCAGCTCTACTCCCATCAGCAGTTCTCCTTCTCGGTTCCTTACTACCAGCAATCAGTACCACCTGGCATGCCATATTTAAGCTCTCCTACTCCAATATCACAGGGTGAGACAATGATGCCGATTGACCCGACACAAGGAGCTCTTATTGCTGACACCCTGAGTCCAAACAGCTTCCTTTTTGGGCCAAGACCTGGTTATTATCTATCTTGTGCTTTGTTTAGCTGATGATTTAGGTCCCATGTTTTAAGTGAGACTTTAACTGTGCCTTGCGATGATATTTTTCAGAATGGTTTAGATCATCAGAAGGAACTGGGTCATTTCCATCACCTGCAGCTTCACCTCAACCTGTTGGTGGTGCTTCAGGGGCTTTTGGACAAAGCAACTTTCCTATGGCTTCTGGAATGGTATTCTTTTCACATGCTATCTCTTGTCTATTTCTGTCCTCAGATATAAGTTTTCTGGTTCAGGCGTTTTACAGAATCTGCTCTAATGCATAAGCTACTGTATGTCTTAGGAATCTGGGGGGTTAATCCATTCAGTTCAAAAGAAAATCTGACTTAAGTATAATTCATAAAAGATCAATTTAGTCCCTGCAGTACTGAAAATTGCTCTGTATTTATTTATGAGAAATAGACACACATGTGCGCACACGGGGAAAAATGCTTTAGCCAGGACAGCACATTATGTCATTGTCATGTTAATTGTTGAACGGTTAGCTGAAGAATTCTCTGATGTGGCTCTTACTCTGTTATAATGTAAGCTTTTAAGCCCTAATTCACTCATGCTTTTCACAATCACGTGAAACACTCCAAGATTTGTGTCCTGTAACTATTTTCATTCCTAAGTTTGGACGTAAACACTTGAGACCTGACATATCATGATGAGAAAAAACTGGCCAGACCCTGTAATGATTAATAAATGATCCTGACATTGCCAAAGATGTCTCTAGTTGCGATTCAAACTCAAGCGTTGGTTGCTCCGTCTCCAGCTGCAATTCAAACTATGCTCTGCAAGCATGTGCCTCCATTGAGATGTCATTGCTTGGTGGATTACACACCATTTAATTAGAATTCCAAGTTGTTTTTTTATGCTGATGCATACGATATATTGTAAAAAGACTTCTATTAATTCTAAAAGAACAGGAATATCATTATACAATCACATGAGCATGTTTACTATTAGAATCTACCTTTTGACTTTTTTTTTTCTAATTTCAGACATCGCCTCATCCGCAGTCCTACTATGGTTTTGGAACCCCCAGTGACTCTTATGGAAGGGGATTCTCTCATGGTGGGATTTTCCCACATGCCTCTAATTACGGGGGTCCTTTCCCTAGCTTTGGCTTGAATGGTAGAAGTTCTATTCCAATTGAAAAAGGGCACAGGAGAGGAAGGGGTAATGCTCTGCTGTGCAGCTGTAATGGTTCGCTTGACTTTCTCAATGAGCAAAGCCGCGGTCCACGTGCCACTAGGCCTAAGAAGCAACCAGAGGATGACAGCAAGGATGAAAAGCCTTCTACAGGAGTTGGTTGTGAGTCATACAACAGGCCTGACTTTGTTACAGTGTACAAGAAGGCCAGATTTTTTATCATAAAATCATACAGCGAAGATAATGTGCACAAGAGTATCAAATATGGTGTTTGGGCTAGCACCACAAATGGAAACAAGAAACTAGACTCAGCCTATCTTGAAGCGAAGGAGAAGGAAGAACATTGTCCCATTTTTCTATTGTTTTCGGTAATTACAGCCCTGTCCTGCTTTCTTATTGTTCTTTTTTAGGCCCTCAGATTTTTGTTGTGTATTATTTTGTGTTTTGTTATTCGTGGCTGAGAATTGAAAATTGGAACAATATATACAGGTAAACGCTAGTGCACAGTTCTGCGGTGTTGCAGAGATGATTGGACCAGTGGATTTTGAGAAGAGTGTGGATTACTGGCAACAAGATAAGTGGACTGGTCAGTTCCCTGTTAAGTGGCACATAGTGAAGGATGTTCCAAATAATCTGTTCCGCCATATAATTCTTGAAAACAATGACAACAAACCTGTAACGAACAGCCGGGACACACAAGAGGTACATAGTTTTTTATGTATTTTTTTTCTTCATTTGCTTAATTTGCACATTTAATTTCTTCCGAGTAGGCCTCTTTGATTCATAAGGATATTATCACTCATCAAGTGGTTAGGGTATAGCATACATGGCTCATTGCAGCTACTAATATTTATACCAGTATTAATCTTCGGAATGCTTTGGCTTCAACTCTCTAATGTGACACTGATGCATGTTTGAGCGTAATGTAGGTGAAGCTGGAGCAAGGACTGGAGATGTTGAAAATTTTCAAGGACCATGAGGAGGACGCCTCAATCCTCGATGACTTTGACTTTTATGAGGAGCGTGAGAAAGCCCTGCAGGAGAATAAGGCACGCCTGCATCAGCAACAGCAGCTATCCAGCTCTAGCGTGGTTGAGCCGAAAAAGCCCTCGACTGTGCCCACTGACCTGGTTGGTCATATTACCAAGAGTTTTGCTCAGGCTGTGCGGCTTGGTGAGGCCAAGATCGTGAACCCTTCGGCCGAGAATGGCGCTGGGGATTCGTCTGTTGCTGTGAATCCTGTTGAAGCCAAAGAGAGCGGTTTAGCGTAGAGGCTCTTGGTGGCGATGTGATTTGGCTTTAGTCGAAATAGAACCCATTTGCTTCCTCATCAAAATGTTGGGGGTGCATCTAGACGGCTGTTGCTGCTGAATACTAAGACATGGGTGAAGACGATTTCTGGCGCTTCTGGTCAAACGTGTACACTAGGATTAGCCCTTTGCCAACCATGGATGGAAGGTTAGCTCCTTCCTTCTATAGTTTCTCGTTACTTTTTTTTTGGGGGTGTTGTGGTGGTGGTGGGGGGGGGGGGGTCTTTGCCCTTTCTATTGGCCACCTTTTCTTTGCGTTAAATGATGATTCCTTAGTGGCTAGCCTTAAAGGAGAGCTGCAGTTTTTGTGCAAGCCTCTGTAAATTTCCCTGTTCGATCTCAGATGAATAAGGCCATTATGCTTTGGTTAGTAAAATCCTCTTTTATCCCCCTTTATCCTGGTACTTTCTTATTGATTGGGTAATTGTCTGAACAAAATGTGTGTCTGTGTAGCCTCTGTTTGGGCGACCTGACGATGATAATAAGTGAATAATACCTCTCCTATTAGTGGGAGAGTTCCTGGCCTCTGGTGTGCTTGAGCCGAGCCAGCCACGCGGCTCGGCTCGGCTCAAAAAAAAATCGCGTTTAGGTCCTTCTAAAAATTCGTAATTACGTATAGGTTCTTTTCGCGGTTTTTTTACAAAGAGGACTTTCTGGTTCAGAAAAATCGCGGATCTTTCGTGAGAAGACATTAAATAGATACAAAAAAAAAACTTAGTGACATTTAGATCATTTCGGCTATTTTACACGAAAAGGACCATTTGATTTGGCGCAATCGCAGGTGTACTTTTGTTCTTTCCGTTTCTCGCGTTTTCTCAACGATTTAAAAAAAAACAGATGGAGAAACCGAAATTGTTTCTCGGCATGTTTTTTTTCCCGTTACACGTGTAGGTCCCTAAAAAAAATGCGTAATTACGTTTAGGTCTTTCGCGCAGTTTTTTTTACAAAGGCGACCTTCTGGTTCTGAAAAATCACGAATCTTTCGTGAAAGGGCCCTAAATAAATACCGGAAAAAACGTAGTGCCGTTCGGATCGTTCTGGCTATTTTTCACGAAAAAGACCTTTCGATTTAGCGCAATCGCGGATGCGTTTATATCCTTTTAACCGTTTCGCGCGTTTCCTCGATGATTTTTTTAAAAAAATATCGACGAAAAAAAAAACAAAATTGTTTCTGCGAAAAAAACAATGTACGCGGCGTATTACGCCGCGCAGACTATCCTAGTATTACACATATCTTGTAGCGCCTAGAATCGACGAGCGCTGGACCGTGCCACGTCATGGTTGTAGAAGGATAGTTTATCCTATCTATATCAGCCTCGAAATTGTAGAAGGATCCCAACCATACATGCCTCATTTCCATCGTGCATGCATGCCCACCAAATCTGTCAGATTCAGATCGTTTCATATCTCTGCTGCTGTTTGAACCGGACGGAATTTGGAGTGATCAGTTCAGAATATATGTTAGTCTCACGTTCCAGCCACAGATCCACTGCATGCACCTGCACACACACACACAGTGCCATCCTGCTCCGAGAAGGAGCTAGATGGACCAAGAATCGAATTGGCTAGCTAACTACTTTACGATGCACAACTCACGTCAAAATTGCATGTACTGTACGATGTATATATCGTCTCAGATCACGCACAGGCATCTAAGTACAGAAGCATGCACACGGAAAGTCACATTCGTGGTTTCATTTTCACCCTACTACCTACGTGATCAGTGTGCAGTACGTACGTCCCTGTAAAGAAAGATATGGAACGTAACTGTGGCACACTGGTATCTGAGATGTACGTCAACTGAAGACTACTACTGGTCTGTTTGTACTAGCAGTAGTGTAGAGCTAGATAAATGGTACATGTACAGTACCGCATCCACCATGTGATGTGAGCATCTCGTCTCCTCTCGCTGTCCGTGCAGTGCTGCCTTTCTTGGATTCCTTAGGGTATGTACAGCACTCCTGGCAGGTGGCCTCAAAGGCCCACATTGGAGGAGGGAGAGAGAGGGAAAGGTGAGGGATATTTAACTATTTACCATACTTACGAGTGGCCACTCTTCAAATACTAATTTTAGAATGTCATAACACATTTGCCATCGGAGAAAGAAAGATGCTACATTTTTACCACTTTGGCTAACGTGGCACGCCACGCCCCCTCGCCACCGTGGATTCTGCAAGGAAGTGTTGTGCTGAACTATTAATCCCCTTATTACAATAATGCCCTGTATTGTGCTGAAATATTAATTGGTCCTACTATTGCAATAATACTTTACTGTCAATGCTTGTATTTGAGTCACGAAAGATGAAACTGACCATGATAAGGGTATGGGGCAGTGGCTGGCTAAGAGGCTTAAGTTGTATCGATTGATTCAGATAGTGGAATAAGAAAAATTGTTCTGATAATAGTGTAAGAGTGTTGGTGTGTGCACACACTGTCCTACTTGGATGTGCCCCTTTTAGTGACAATATTAATGCAAACCACATACAGGTTGTAAAACATAAAACTGACCAAATGTCCATGTGCCCAAATAAATAGACTGAGTTTAACTTGCCATAATTTGCCAGCTTTCCGATACTTTAATCCTTGTCCTATTTTTCACGCCACAGTTAGACATTTGCCTATTGTATACACGGGAAAACCTTTACTTATTTTTTATTTGTGTTTGCATGACCAGTTTCCAGATTTCAGTATCCAGAAAGCAGGAAATCATTGATAAGGTTGGAGCAGGGTGCTCGGTCTTATATGAACCGAGCCATCATGTCCCGAGGTGCCTTTGCAGTTCTCTATGGACTGCACTTGAAATACTACATAAAGGATTTTGAGGTGATTCAAGCAATGTTTTTCAGCTAACATGGTCTATTGAAATTTGAATATAATGAGATACAGTTCAAGAGTATGCACAATTATTTTCCCTGTATCTAGTTGCTGGACATTTGCAGCATTTAAATATTGTATTTTATTAATATTCACAGATGCATACAATTTTGGTCAAGAGAATTTGAGACATTTTCTACATTCTGAATAACACCCAGAGTTGCTGCTCATTGGGAAATGGAAGAATCCACGGTGGCGAGGGGGCGTGGCATGCCACGTCGGCCAAAGTGGCAAAAATGTAGTATCTTTCTTTCTCCGGTGGCAAATATGTTATGGACATTCTAAAACTGGTATTTGGAGAGTGGCCACTCGTAAGGATGGCAAATAGTTAAATATCCCGAAAGGTGATGATTTGCAGTATGTCAGGGAGCAAGCAGTGCTTTTGGTGGCCGGATCTATATATGTTGGTTTTAGCCCAAATCAACGCATAAGTACAACGGCAAAAAATGAAGTATAATAACTCACCAAGACAAGTATTTTGACGGTGCTACTGTCAGCGTACTTTATGCCAGGGTACCCTCTCCGCCGTAGATAAGTAAGACCATGTGGTGGCTCGGGCGAAAGCAAAGGGCGGTCGTGCCCTCTCGCCGAAGCGCCGCCCACGGGCGCTCTGGCGAGCAGTGGTTGAATCAGCCCCACTCGCCGGGCGAAGCGCCCACGCGGCGCTTTGGCGGCGTGTGGGTGGTCAGCCTCTCGCCGGGCGCTGCCACGCTGGCGTTTTGGCAAGCGGCGGGCGGTCAGAGCCCTCTCCGGGCGCCCACCACGTGGCGGCGACAATCAGCCCCTTCGCCAGCGCCGACCATGTGGCGGCTGGCGAAAGTGCAGCGGTCAGCCCTCTCGCCGGCGCCGGCACGTGGCGGCGACAATCAGCCCTTCGCCAGCGCCGACCCATGTGGCGGCTCGGGCGAAAGGTGCAGCGTCAGCCCCTCTAGCGGGCGCCGCCCACGGACGACTGTCGAGCACGCGGCGACCAAAAGAATGAGAAGGAGGCTTCGCCTCGAAGTTTCCTTCCCCTGACACGCTGTGTCAGAGTCATTGATTGCGAAGAGTTCTGCTGTCGACACGACGATGGCCCATCCCTCTGACGCCTCACACCTAACCCGTCGCAGGAAAGTCACATCCCGGGCGGACCGGGCGAAGCCATACAGCGACATTAAATGAAGCTTGAGGGACAGGATTACAGTGACGGGTGTAATAAATGAATCGTAGATCAGTATGATGTCACCTTCTCACCTGCCCGAGCCAGCCCAGTCTATATAAGGGAGCTCTGGTGCATGGAAGAGGGGGACCGATGGATGGCCTGTTGACCGAGAGAAAAAAAGAGAAGGAGAACGAACTAAAAAAGGCATTGTAACTAGCCCAAGATACATCAACAAAGATCTAGCAGGACGTAGGGCTATTATCCACACTGGGGACCCGAACCTGGGTATATCGGTGTATTCTTTAATCTGTTGATCCCTAGGATCCCTCGTGCGAGAGCCATTAGGGTTTCCGACCGCGAAGACGCCCTCTACTGAACCTTATTCTCCGTCCCGGGAGAAACTCTGTCCGCTGACAGGGTCCTGTCCGGCGAAATACGCCGACAGCTACACAACTAGATTTTTTTTTGGTTTTCTTGCTCTCTTGTTTACAAATCTCAGGACTACATAGGAATTAATACCCTTAACATCTGAGAAATCAGACCGAATCAGAATAGGACTCATTTTCTTGTTTGATTCAGATATGTCTCTCGTTACAGGATTAACTCTAGTATTCACCCCCTTAATCTTGTAACATCAACTATCTCTAATTTCTAACACAACTCTAACTCGTTGAGGCAGTCGATCTCAACTATAACTTGCCCCAATTTTTACTCGACATAGGATGGCAAACACATCTCCTCAACATCCTGAATTCAACTCCAACTTGCACTGCACGCACAACAACCTACATGATGGTGTTCATGACATCAACATCCTAAACAACTCATGCATGCATTCACACAACTAGAACAGCGGCCACAGCTCCTTTTAATCTTCTTGTGCAACATTATCTCTTCTAATACGCATGACATCTTTGAACAAACTTGCATTCATTTATCTTGTGGACACAACTTGCATAAAAACTCACGCGATCACACATAGTATCTCGTAGACACAACTGATACGAGAACTCGTAGCTTTGTCAGCCTTTTTGACGAGACACACAGATGGTCGCCAATGCCATCTTATCACGTAGTTATCAATGACGCTTATCAATAGCAAGTATTGGGGAGACATACCTTCTTCACAATTTCGCCACCATATCTTCTCACCGACTCTTCCCACTCGTAACACAATTTCGATAGCATAGAGACTCAGACTAGGGCTTTACACACTTGGGCATATAGACACACACTCACAAGTGCTCACGCACATATGAGAAACTAACACAACAACCAAATACACATGCATGTACACAAAATAAAGAAGACAAACGTGAACCACAAAGATGTTCCAAACAATGATGTCATTGAGCAAACAAACCGATGGAAGATACAACGAAGGTGACAATGGTGCAAGAGACAGAGACTGGTAAGGGCAGCGGAAGGAAGACGAAGCAGTCAAGCGGCGAGGGTCAGTACCAACTAGAAACCCCATGCGGCGATCCTAAACAAAACAAGAGTCATAAATATAGCAGCCCTTGAATATCTTCACAAAGCAGGATAGCTCGCAATGAATTAAGAGCCCTTGGATCAAAAGTAGTCCAAGTTCAGTATTATCACCGATCGATGCCAAATAATTGGAACTAATTACCAAGAGCAACTTGTCACTCATAAGCTCGATCGATATGTCGATCGACAACAGGTACCAGATTTTTGCAGTGCGTAGCTACTGTATCAGATCCAGGTATAACCCCACACATACCCTCTAAAGATTTTAAAGGCCTGCAGTGGAGGCAGGCTAGCTAGCTGCAGATAGATTCGAGCGATCGATCGACCACCCGCAGAATAGAGAATTTTTTTTAATAATACATTTTTTATTCGGAATTTCAAAAATATTCCACCGAAAATTTTTTTCAGAATATACATGTCAGACGTCCAACGTGCGACAGGGCCTAAATAGAAAAATACCGGCGGCAAGTGCGCGGCCGACGTGGTTTCCTCTGAGCACGGCGAACGGCGACAGAACCGAACGGCGCTGTCGTGACGCGAACGTCGCGGCGACAGAGCCGAAGGCACTGCCGCACGACTAAAGTGCGACAGTAAGAAAATCGACCGATGGTCGTGCGACAGGCGGGGGCGCGGGTTCCTGTCGCACGATGGTCGTGCGACAGGAGCGTTTATATGAGCCGCTCGTCCGTGATCGTTCTCATTTGTGCCTTGAAGAGAACAGAGAGGAGAGGAAGGAAGAGGAACAGAGAGAGAAGAAGGAAGAAGCGCATATTCTGCGCCACTTGTTTTGAGGTAAATTTTTGTTGTTTACTTTTCTTAGCAAAGAAATTATGATATGTTAGAAATAGTTAGATCTAGAGCATTGTAGCAAAGAAATAGTGGTAGATTAGAAATAGTTATAGATGTATGTTACGGATAAATGTAGGTAAATTGATAGGTCACAGCTAGTTCTAGTTTAGAAAATTTAGATATTTTTTACGGATAGGAGTATATCGGTATATATTGAAGGAAATATAGTTACGAATGAGTATTTTTTTAATATATAAGTACATCGTCTGAATGTATGTATTGTTAGCAATGAATTTTTACGGATAGGAGTATATCGGTACATATTGATGGAAATGTAATTTTTTTACGATATAACTACATCGATATGAATTATTAGGAATGTAGATGTTTTTACGGTTAGATATATATTTTCGTACCATGTAGGTATAGTTATGTTACGTCATAGTATTTTGTACTAAGATAATTAATTTTGGGTGAATGAATGGATTCGCAGATATGGCGTAATCGAGTTCCATTTAGGATTTATTATGGAGATGGGGTTGTAATGCATGGTTTGGAGGGTGCAGATCTAAGTAACATGCAAGATGTGGACGAAGTTTGAGTAGGCTCGAGGAGCGCACATTTGGTTCCGTGTTGAAATGGTTGTATTATACTTTTCGGATGGAAGAAGACAAGTGTGAGTTGAAGGTATTTTGCCTATGTAGTGTGTAAACGACACTATTTATCGGGAGTTAGTTGAGCTAAAGGAACCGATCGTGGAGATCATATGTGAGGGGCAGAGCAACGGGATGGAATCGAGTGCTTTTAGTGCGAGCATATGAGAGGATGTTGCCCCCCAGCAGTTAGCTTGGACGCCGGTGAGTGTAGTCACCTCAAAATGAGCTCACCGGTGACACCGAAATTGGGGATCTAGCCATGAGCAACATGTTCAAGAAAGTGGTGAATGAGTTCGGGCCGAAGGATGATGAAAATGTTGGCCAAGAAGCGGGACCGGTAGACGAAGGTGAGCAAATTGAGGAAATAACAGCTAGGATGGAAGAGGAAGACCGTGAGTACAGCAGAGCAGAAGAGGAGGACGACGATGAGTCGGATGAGGAAGATGGAGGAGGTACGGAGCCGCTTGTGCCAGCCGAGTGGAGCACGCAGCAATTTAAAAATATGGTTGTCAATGAAATGAGGGAGATGCCTTGGCAGTACAGTGATAATGAGGTTAGGCATAACAGTATGTACCCGACAAAAGAGGCTTTGCAGGATGCCGTGAAAGATTGGGCTCTATCATTAAGAAGGACTTTCAGGGTTAAGAAATCCACCCCAACCTGCTACGACGTGGTGTGTGAGATCCATGGGTGTCCGTGGAGAGTGCACACGTACAAGCCCAAATGGGGCACCCATTGGATATGTTCAAGGTTGAGCAAAGATAAATGTATGACTGAGGAAACAGTGATGGCTCACAGGAACCTATCATCCAGGTATGTCGCGAACATCATGTACGCAGAGATAGTGGAGAACCTCAGTTTTGAGCCCCGTGCTATTATCCGAGCGATCGAGAACAGATATCAGTACACAATTAGCTACGGGAAGGCGTGGAGGGCGAAGCAGAAGGCACTAGAAACGAGGTTTGGGAAGTTTGAAGACTCGTACCACAACCTCCCCGCACTGCTCAGTTGTATTCAGGGAAGAAATCCTGGGACCTACTATGATTATCAAGATTGTCCGTCAGACAAGTGGCCAACTAAAATGCATCTGAGGAGAGTGTTCTTCGCATTCGGCGCTTGCATTAAGGCATTCATCATCGTCGTCCGTTGTTGTGCGTGGGACGGCACATTCTTGACCGGAAATACAGAGGGCAACATCGACAATTTGTGGGTGTCGATGGGAACAACCAGATTCTCGCTGTTGGTTTTGCCTTCAGAGAAAGCGAGAACTACGAGAGTTGGTCGTGGTTCGTACGAAACCTAAAGATCGGGTGGTCAAAACTCGCCCAGATTGTGCGTCTTTGCATGACAGTATGCCGGGTTGCTTAGTGCTATCAACCACCGCAAACAGGGAAGATGAGCCATTCGATGGCCTCGACTTGCAGAGTCGATGGTGCATGAGGCATTTGGGTGCAAACTTCTATAAGCAATTCAAGAACAAGCAACCGATGAACATGTTCAAAAGATCGTGTAACTCCAACCAGAGAGGAAGTTCAACTCGTGGAAAAATCTTGATGACCGACAAGGAAACACAAAGAGCAGCATTTAACAACAAGAGCGCCAATGGAACACAAGAGCAAAGTGAGCCTCTTTTTCCCCGCCAACAGAGGACGAGGCGACTAACCGCCGCCGGAGGCAAAGGCCAATCAAATGTTTCTGACTAGATCAAGCACGAACCGAAGAGAAGTGGTCATCGTTATATGACACACATGGTGCCGATACGGTGTGATGACCACTAACTTTGCGTAAGTTTACAACCGGGTAATGCGAGGGATGAGGTGTCTTCCATTGGTAGGAATTGTCGAGGAGGCCGAGGGTACAACCAAGTACTTTGTGGACAGCATGCAAACGCCGAGATAGTAATGAGAGATGAGAAGGTCTTGTACTCTTCGATGATCACTAAATACATGGATGAGAAGGCTCGTATATGCCAAACATAGAGCTATCAAAGTTGGTGCACGACACCGCGCTCGAGGTGATCTCGCAGGATAAAGGAAGGTGTGGAACCAACCTGAGGGTTGTCACTCAGAGTGCATCTTACAAGCCGAGTGCAAATGCTCGTGCAACAAGCCATACCTTTTGCATAGGCCATGTTCTCATGTTATAGCTGCATGTGCTTTATTTGGAATGCAACCCGTACATACCTATCTGAATATTACATGAAGGAAAGGGTGATGGCAACTTGGGGCGAGGAGCTTTATGGTTATGGTGTTGTGGGTTCGCTCACCACAACTCCTAGTGTTGATGAAAGGTTCGGGTCCCCGATTTTGATGCGAGAAGAGGGAAAGCAGTATGTCAAGAACAAGGCGATAAGAAATGACATGGATGAGTCGGTCGGGCAAGCGTGAAGAAATGCTCATTGTGCAACCAACGAGGACATACGCTCACGAATTGCGAGCACAAAATGAAGAAGACGAAGGAGGAGATGGTCACCCGACCTGGGGAAGGATCGCTCTCTCGCGAGGATCGCCGCAGACCTCATCGCACTGATGACAAGATAACTTGCGATCTTAAATTTGCATTTAATCGATGTAACGTGTGTTGTATGAACTATACTTTGTACCTAGTCATATGCAGTGTTGTGGCTTCATAAATTGTTGTAATGAACTTCTCCGCTTTTTATGTGCGATCTGTTTCAATATATTGTTGTCATGCTTGCATTTTTACGGACTCTTCGCTTACATTTGTGTTTCGCTCTCACTTTCATTTTTTAGATTGCGTATGGCTCACCAAACAGGAGATGACGAGTGGTCAGACGAAGTTATCGGACCCAAGACGTCGACCGTGGTCACTGTGGATGAAGCCACCGCTGTCCCAGATGACGGAGGGGAAAATTCAAAAATTTAGAAAAATAGACCAAAAATTCCCAAGACATTGGACGCCGATCCGCGTTGGATTTTTGTGAAAATACCAAGATTTAAATTTGTAAACATGTTTGTTCTAGCAAAGTGACTACCGCAAAGACCGATATCAATTACATGTTTAACCGCCCAGCCGGATGGTGGCCTCTCCGACTCCCAAAAATGGGGCAATGCCTCGAATGTCCTAGACGGTTTCCATCTTGGACACTCCTGGACGCCGATCCGCTCGATCCCGATCACCGCCAAACCAAGTGTTTTGATGTTTGTTTCTAGGTGGCAAAGGATGAACTCCGTTTAGACGAGCACCTTCCATCTGCTTGCCTTTGAGCATCACTAGGTATATTTGTATATTTGTAAGATATATTAATGTTCCATTAGTAGTTGATGACTTGATGGTTTGATGTAATTGAAGGTTCACCCGCTTCCTCGTGTTCGACGCCCACGCCGAGGGCTACGCCGCCCATCGCGAGATGAGGCGCTTTGGTCACGACAGTGTTCCTCAAGACACGACGTCCCGCAGCCCCACCCGCTGCCCACTCGTAAGTTCCTCGTATTGATGTTTTTATAATTGTTATCGCGTAATGCTATCTAATAACGTTGTACTTATTTTTCACCCACAGCACAAGAGGAAGGACGACTTGCGACCACCCCCTGGCACGCACGATGTCGCCTTTGGGCCGAGGAGGAGCGAGCCTCGAGGACGCTTCACGCCGAGGTCGCGCTTCTACGACGACGGCGGACGCATCGGGCGCATCATGAGTGGTACACTCCCCGGACTCGTGTGCATTTGGTACGTGTCGACCCCAATCCTCCTAGACACGCCCGTGGTGGCGCACACGCATTCTCCATATGGACTCGGTTTGGCACGCTTTGATACGCTATGCCATACCTTCGATATAATTTTTGTGCTAACTAATTCGTAATTTATTTTGCTAACTAATCCGTAATTTATTTGTAGATCGACGGTCGCACTATCAAGACAGGAGCTTCGCAGCTTGTACAATCTACCGACCAACGGAGAGGACGTGACGAGAGAGGACGCCACCCTTTACGCGGGAGGTGTCTCGACACTCGACACGCCTCGAGTCGTCGGGTCCGCCTCCCTACCGTCTCCGCAGGCGCGCCGCTTAGCGGGGCAGGGTGCGCCAGCACGTTTCACCTGCCTCGCCTTTGTAGGGTCGAGGATGCGCCTAGAGGGGGTGAATAGGCGTTTTATGAAATTCTATCGCCACTAAAATCGATTCGCTCTAATCAACCCCTATGTCAAAACCTAATCAAAGATATATGCGAAGCTATAAATAGGTTTTGACAATTAAAGCCTAAATCAACTAGGCTCACTAGTGCACTAACTAAATTTATGTCTCTACACTAGAATTGCTAAATTGAACAATCAATTAGTACTAAGCAATTCTAATACATTCAAGCAATCATGATAAATATGCAAAAGGTAAATACTTGAACATAAAGAGACAAGGGACAAACGATGTTTTTCCGTGGTGTTCGGAGACTTGCTTGCCTCCCTAGTCCACGCTGAGGCTAGCCCACACTTGGACCGGCTCCCGCCGAGCACCCGCCTCTTTTCACTAGTCGTGGTTTTTCACGCTATGCCGTAGGCTCAACCCGAACCTTCACAAACTTGCGGGGTTTCTCACACCTTGAGAGCTCCTCACAAGACGACGCCACGCCGCCTAGGAGTCGGCAACCTCCAAGAGCAACAAGCGCTCCTTCGCTTGAACCTCACCGAGCACAACGAATGCGCAACCGGTGATCACCAAGTACAACACATGCACAAGGCCTCCTCAAGTGCAACACATGCACAAGAGGTACTCAAACCACTCACTAATTGCAACACATGCAATTAGTCTCACTCTTAAGCTCAAGAAGCAAAGGAGAAGAGCAACACATGCACACAACTCCCACACACAAAGAACAACACCGCCCCAAGCCCCCAAGGGGGTATATATAGCCACCACAAGAAAACTAGCCGCTTGGGGGCAAATGGGCAAATTCAAACCCGGTATTATCGCCTCTAAGGGTCAGAGACTGCCCGACCTCCAACGGTCGGTAACGATCATTTGATAAGACTATCGCTTCTAGAGGCGCAGAGTACCGACTTTTACAGACTACCGCCCATCGAGCAGTAGTGCCGCCTTGCCCACCAAAGAAAAACAATACTCTAGAGAAAAGCTACAAGCAACCCAGGCCCTAGAGTATCAAGACTTGCGGTACTACCGCCAACCCATAGCAGTAGTGCCGACTCAACTCACCGTATAACATCACAAGATCAAAAGAGCTATCAATGTTTTAGGCCCTAGAGTATCAAGACTTTATGTACTACCGCCCATGCCCTACTAGTAGTGTCGCCTCAGAGAAATTCAGACTCAACTCCAAAACCATTTCTCCAAACACCAAAACTATTCTTTGAGCCATATAGATGATCAACACATGATCATACACACGCAAAACACATTTGCACCAACTTAGCTCATACTCAAAGAATTTAAACCAAATCGCAAAAACACATTTCGCAATCAACTCAAGAACTATTTGCAAAACGACAAATCAAACTCAAGTTTATGAGATTAATCCCCTAGCCATGTGAAGGTCAACACAAGACTCGGAAGTTTAACAGATTAAAGCCCACTCACATGTGAAGGTCGGACATAAACCCGTTTATTGCCAACACTAACTTGCAAACAACATAATAAACACATTTCATGCTTGAGCACTCTTTGCAACACATGCAAAAGTCTAGCTCCAAGCAACATCAATCAAGATGCATGAACTCTAATTGCAACACATGCACTTCTCTAGTTCAATGCAACACCAAATCCAAACTTCAACTAAAATCAATCCATACGTATGAGCTCTTTACTGCAACACATGCAAGCCTCTAGCTCCATACAAACACACAAACACCAAATCGATCACATTAAAACCAACACAACCTTATGAGCTCTTTACTGCAACACATGCAAGCCTCTAGCACATACACAACCACAATCACCAAATCATGCTTGAGCTATCTCCTTTGCAACACATGCAAAACTTAGCTCCAAGCAACCACACGGTTTTAGAAAGATTGTTTTATGAAACCAAAAATGAAGCTTCAACTAATGCAACACATGCAAAAGTGAACTTCACGCAAAAGCCAACGACTAGCTTATCACTTGCAACACATGCAAATCAAAGCATTATGCGAAAACCAATGCAACCAAGCATAAGTTTAACCCATTCGCAACACATGCCAAATGGTTAACTCATATGCAAAAATCAAATCCAAATGATTTGAGCTTGAGTGAACGTGGAATGAGATCACCAACACATGATGAAGCTCAAGCAAAGGGAACGACCCCTCTTAATAGCACGGCGATAAAACCTTAGACTCAAAAACTACAAAAGTCCTTAGCCTATCTAATTATACCTTCGCCGCCGCGCACAAGCAATCCCCTTTGGGGTCTTTATGATCATCGCTTTGATACTCCCCCGGGATCAACACTCGACTCCTCTTTATCTTCGGGATCCACTCTTGACGCCCATCAACTCATGATGCCGTCCTTGTCCCGTTCTCATCATCTCATCAATCTTTGGACCTAATTTAATCACAACTCATACAAATAGTTAGTCCAAGATGCATGGTTGTCTCAATTATCTCTTGCACTCCATTAACACATAATGGATGCCTTTAGATCAATTGAGCACAACCTAAATCAATTAAAATGATTTAATTGTGTCTTAAGTACAATAATGCAACTCATGCTTTATTATACTTAAGAACTATTCATTTGTCCTCAATTACTCACAAAACACCATCAACACATGATGAAGTGTTCTTTAATGATTAACAAGACAAATGAACTCAATTTAAATTATCATTTAAATTGATATGAGTATATATTAACTACACAAGTTTTCATATACTCATGTTGATGAAAAGTAATGATCCATTATATGTAAACTATATGGAAATGATCATTACTCTAAATCATCAACTATAGAATACACCCCACATGTATATGTGCATAAGTATGATTGACTTGGATATAATATGCACATATTCAATTTGATTGTATTTGGAGCATATCCTATATTTCCACGAGTATACTTATAACTAGGCAATTCAAACATATACTCAAGGATTTAGTTTCTTTGTCTTGATCCTTATATGTGTCAATAACGAATTGATCAATACAAAGAGACTTTCAAGTTAAACTACAAACTCCCCCTAAATATGTGCATCCATGTAATATATGGATTGGGAAACATGATGCACATTTTGTGGTAAATGTAACGGGGACATTCATACTTTAACTTGAATCCAAAGTATATAATTAATACTATAATGAATATGCATACATACCTCGGGTTTTCCATTTTTCAATGCGATAAGACTAAACAAAGATATTCTAAACAAACATGTTAGTCTCGATATAAGATTGTCATTAATAACACTCTCGCATTAGGGGATAAACTCAATATTGGATTTGTCATTAACACAAGATTAGATTTGTCATTAACACCAAAACCATAACTAATGAAGGTTGAACTTACACGCACCTCGCGAGAGGCACGCTCAGAGCTTCGGTCAGCTTTCGGTGAGTAACCGAAATGCACTGCTCAAGTGTTACAATCACAGACATAATGCTCAAAATAATTCTTTATTTGGTACAGCCCGCAGCACACTTCTTCACAAGACGATCTCGACACGCCCCGACGACTACGACGACGAGGGTGATGCCCTGCACCCGGAGGACTACCATGATTACCTCTCCACGGACGCCTTTGGGGTGGGGCATCATCATCACAACCAGACGGAGCGCCACCATCGACGCAGCCTTAGTCAAGAAGACGGAGCGCCAAAGACCGACGCAGTTACTCAAATCGGCACGCGACGCCCAAATTAGGTCGCAGAGGCCCCATCGCG
This sequence comes from Guadua angustifolia, assembly GCA_036346375.1. Classification (NCBI taxonomy): domain Eukaryota; kingdom Viridiplantae; phylum Streptophyta; class Magnoliopsida; order Poales; family Poaceae; genus Guadua; species Guadua angustifolia. Next base: position 24,341 of record JAYEVE010000720.1, read on the forward strand.
CGCCACGCAGCTTGACGACTCATGGGACTGTGTTCGAGGAGGAGGCCTCCCAAAGAATGAGGCCGACAAGAGTTTCTTTTGATTTTTATTATTGCTAGTATCTTATGTACTAAGTGTTTCATTTGAAATATGTTGCACTTGCATTTGTATTTTTGTAAACTTAATCTTACGTACTTAGTTGTTCCTTTCATCGCCTAGACGCTTTGTCACACACTAGCACCTTTACTCACGGTAGCACCTTTACCACGAAGTACGTTAATGCCTTTTCCTGACTATCACGCTAGCAACTTTTACCAAGTCGACACGACAACACACGCAATGCTTTTCCAATATGATGTGACTATCATTGCTAGCAGCTTTTACCAAGTCGACACGACAACACACGCAATAATTTTTCCAAATGCGACAGACTATTTCGCTAGCAAGCCTTTACTAAGTCGACTACGACATTGCACGCAAATTTTTACCATGACGAGACTACAACACGCTAGCGCTTTGACAACGAGACGACAACACGCCATTAAATGACAACACGCCGCAACACGCCATGAAATGACAACACCGCAACACGCCGCATCAAGAGTCTGTAATTGTGTGGAGTAACCCTCACCACCACTATAAAACAGTCCGAGGGGTAGACATCCAACACACCAAACCACAATGTCGTTTCACTGCCGCCTCTTCAAAGAAGCGAGGTCATCCCTCCCAATATCCGGATGAGAGTTGCGCCGACGCCCAGTTCTCCAGAGTTGCCCCGACCAAATGTGATCGCAACTCACCGCGAAGATGATGCAATCTACCCATGGAGAGACGGCCGCCACCACTCATTGTAGGCCGCACCTACGAGGTAAAACCATCCGGTGTCCACACAATACAGGTAACACTACCATCTCATGCATCGTTTTTTCTTTTCTCAAAGACAACGGGCGGTGTTGCTTCTTCCAATGGATCGACGGGCCGAACGACGTGATCATTTAATTTTCTACAACCGCCACGACGCCTACCCCGCTTGTTCGAGAACTTCACCCGTGGGAGAGGCCGCCAGATATGTCCTTTTCTAGATTGACCGAGCTTAGGGCCGGTGTGCAAGGGCCCAACCAATCGGTGAGTTTCATGCGACATACTCTTGTTAAACTCACAAATTAGTAGTTCTAAACAAGTTCATCGCATTACAGAGTTCAAAAGGACACTTGCGAATGTGGTCAAGTCAAAGGAGGAACCTCCTCCGTGGCCACCCAAAGCCCCGACGCTTATGCGACATGGCTCGGAGGCGATGGTTGATACCGCCACGGTGATCTAGCGGACCGGAGATTCTACCGCGTTCTTGGCCGAGGATGAACGGTGTTGGTATTTCAACCGGTGGACCCGAGACGCACCACCCACATCTCATGCTTCTCGCATGGGATAACCGGGGAGCAACCTCTCCGTGGTGCCACTACCGCCCGTAAAAGCCAAACCCGAATACGCCACGGTGTTATGCAACGACCAAAGCGGCATATCAGATTGATCGCAGGCACGCTTCCGGTTGTTCAAGGATAAGCCCAACACAAAGCTCTCGCACCATATAGTGGAGTGCGAGCCAAACAGCAAGCAGCGCTCTCGCATGTCTCCGCCAACGCCAACACAAACAAGTGCAGAGGGTTCTCTTCTCAAGAAGAAGGGACAAGGGAAGCAATGCCGAGGTCCGCAACACGCAACAAATCCTTGACTCGTTGCAGACCATCCGGAACCCGTGGTATTAACATAGGGGACGCTGAATCGGGATGACATGCCCATATGGGAGGCGAAATCCATATAAACAACAACCAAAATTTAAGTCTTATACACCCGAGACGCACGGCATAGGCCACCCAATGGGCGCATTTGAGAGCCTTCGCGGAACCCCATGGAGTTCTTTCATAGTAGGGATTGAGCGGTGTCCGAGGACAAATCGCAAAATTAGAACGGGTCGTAATATGCGTAAAATGTATGACATCATTCGTCAGCACCCAGATAGGCGAACGATCATTTGTTCCACCATGACGCAATGCTTTCAAGTTAGTTAGTTCGTCAACGTTGTAATGCCCTTGTAATATCATCTAATCTATTGCTTATTTTATCATCCGAACTTTCGTGTATGTGCCCTTATATATGTATTGTTTGAATTTTAAAAATTCTCATATCTTAAAATAATTTGAAATTTTTATGGTAATATCATCGATATATCGTGAACCTCCATAAAGAGTTTCAAAATTTTCGACGTCGTAAAAGTTTCCATGGTTTCGTGGCGCGTAAGTGTTTTTTCCGATTTTCGCAACAAAATGCCGAGGCAACGTCCGCTATCTCGCCCATACGTAAGTGGTAGCCCGCATTATGAGGGCCGCCTTGATTTTTTTCAGATTTTTGGACCATGTCCGACTGTGTCCTGGGCTACGAAAACCCTAAGTGGCCACGACATCGCTGCTTGCGTTCGCGAGTGCCTTTGCCGATTTTGGTAACAAAATGTCGGGCCAACGTCCGACCATCTCGCCAAGATCAAGTGGTATGCCACGCTGCATAGGCCGCCTGTGCTTTTTCCCGTCATTTTTCGCCATATTGGGCGGACCTTACGAGGCTACGAAAACCCCTAAGTAAAATGCGATCACTAACTAAATAAAATAATTTTTTCGATTCATTACAGACAATTATGTACAACCAATTTACAACAAAATTGTCAACAAAAATATTAAATACAAAAATTCAAGATTCTAGCACTCGACGTTAGTCGCGACGACCTCTTGTAGCACTTTCGGCATGCGACAGTGCCTTTTCGGCTTCGTCAGACGTTCGCCGTGGCGACAGCGCCGTTCAGTTCTGTCGCACGTTACGCCGCGCGCGACAGAGGGTACGCGTCGCCTACCGCACCTATCGCCGTGTATTTTTCTATTTAGGTTCGCCGCACGCGTCCAACGTACGACAGAGGTATATTTCTGAATTTTTTTTTTGGTGGAATATTTTTGAAATTCCGAATAAAAAATGTATTATTAAAAAAAAATTCCAGAACAGATCCGTAGCGCTATAGCAGAGAGAGAGGTGGTCGGTCTTCTCATGAAGGGACATGCAATGCATGCAGCTAGATACTATCATACTATATGTAATTTACCACACGCACGTACACGGGCATCAAGCATTCAAGCAAGCGTTTAGCTGTATAATATACATTCGATCTCGGATCCTACTCCTTGTGTTACAGTGCGGTACCTTTTGTTGGGTTGCAGACGAGTCCGGACAGTTAGGAATTATGGGCTTCAGCGTCTGATTTCTCTGAAATCTGAATGCATGCATGCATGTATGTATTTGCAGTCCAAGTCATGGTGTACTTGCTCTGGTCCTGTGCCAGGAACATGCATCCACCGCTTCTGTCTGAGCAATATATATACTAACGGGATATACTTCGTCCGTCCTTATTTAAGTGGTTTTTTTTTAGTTTTTACGAGGTCTTTGATATATGACCTTTTTTAATTGACGGTTTTTATTTTTCAAGGTTTTCGGGATGTGATTTTTACTGTTACTTGTATAAATTTATGTTATTATATACTAATAAAATTATAATATTATAAAAGTATTTTAACGTCAAATCTAACATATTAGTAATTAAAATTTAAAAATTTTGACCACACGAATTCCATAGCGCCACTTAGAAAAGAACTGAGCTAGTGTACGTAGCCTGTGGTTACAGGAGGAGTACCTCAAGTTGATAAGCAGTATATATATACTTACATATGGTTGATGCCAACCATGTTTTTTTACTGGTCAGTCAGTATATATCTTCTCTATATATAATTTAAAGCCGTGGGCAATTATTCTGGAGAGACCGAAAGAGTACAGTACTACAGTAGGTTCAATCACTAGCTGAACGAGTAGCTGTTAGTTAGATCGAGCATCTTTGAGGAGATCTTTGCCTAGTACCTTGCTCTGTATCCGCCGTTCAGATTCAGCCATGCATGCATTTGTAGTTTTGTATGACGACGACGTAACCCTCACAGCTAGGACAGAACTCTCCCGGCCGACAGGTGCGTAAAATAAAGTAGAGTACAAAATTATTAATCTTACTTATAATTTTCTCGTATAGGAATTTTTGTAAAAATCTACTCAAATCAAGGAGGAGTCTGTCAAAAAGCCCATCCACATTTTGAATATCATATAAAACCGTATAAAACCTGAGGTTGTGTGACTGATAGAATTCAAGATGTGGTGGGTTTTGACAAACTCCTCTTCAACTTGTGGATGGGTCTTTGCAAAATCCCAAGAACAAATTAATATATGCTACTAAGATATGTCTAACTGAGCATGAGGGTAATATCAATTAATTTACCTAGCTAAGAGTAAACAATTATGGATCTACACGCATATATGGACGCACGTACGTTGATTCTTTCACTTGTCATCAATGTATCCTTGTCCGATCCTATCTTAGATCCATGTCGACATGACTTCATATACGTGTAACTGCTTGCTAGCTTAATTAAGTAGCCATGCATGCATGCATGAAGCATGGTTTGCTAGTCTCATATGGGTAAGTAAGGTCCTATTTGGGAGAGCTCCAGATCCCAGCTCCAGCTCAGAGCTGAAACTTATAGGCTAAAATAAAGTGAATTAAATTTATATTCTTAGTCTAAAATGTAAACAAGATGATCTACCTAAACACTCTTAATGTACTCACAGCTCCAGCTCCACAAATTTCTGGAGCTAGAAATACCCAACTCCACAGATTTTGGTGGAGCTAAAGCTGTCCCAAACACCCCCTAAGTAAGCTGAACTCTTTCTCTCCCTTCCAAGCCAGCCAGCGACCTGAACCTCACGAGTGGCACTACCAAACAGCAGGTTACGTGTTAGCTATATCGATCGAGCAGCGAGGACAGTGCATGCGTGCATCGATCCCATCGATCTATATATCCATGGCTAACCATCTGGATTAATTCTACTATCTCCTCTCACCTCTCACGCATATCCGTTCTCCAGGTAAAACCTAAATGACGGCGCCATGGCGTAATCTAGGGACGTACGTACGTACCTCTCTTTGACTGATCGAGTTGCATGTCACCGCCGCTTGGGCTTGGGGCGACGACGACACCGACCCATTAATTCGACTTCATCAGTTCGATCTCTACTTCTCTAGCTGCTACCTCAACCATAGCAGAGCTAGCCACTACGTACGTACCTCTCCACCGCACCGGCGACTTCAATTCCATCCCAACGCTGACGACCTGTACATGATTTCGTTAGGGTTTGAGTTCTGTGAAACCATATATATATATATATATACGGCCATCGATCAAACATATATAGGGGTTAAGTGCCACCAGCCAAGAGCCCAAGATTGTGTGAGCTCTTCAGTCGAGTGACGACCATCTGTGCGTACGTAGTCTAAAAGTGCTGTCGGACCTTATGCAGTAGGCCGTCGTCCCACCCCACAAAGGATGTGACACTGGTCCTTGCATTGTTCTTTCTTCAAAACTAAGGTTCCATTTGAATGCATGAATTCCTTTTGAATTCTGCGAGAATCAAAATGCTTTCTATACATTCCTGTGTTCCCAAACAGATTGTAGCGTAGATATAATTTACATCGCTATTGGGACCAACCAGACGGTCATGTAAATACACTAATATATTGTGTGACCAAATGGCCGCCGACATGACAAACCCTTTATTTGTGGGGCTTTAAGTCAACTTCAACTTCTGAAAAGCCAGTAAATCATTTTCTCTCTCCATAACAGCTCAGCTTTTCAACGGCTTTTGGTATAAATAAAAGTCATATATAACTACTAAAAGCCAAAAGCTAAAAGTTAGGTTAGATCTGGTTTTGCAACTTAATACTAAAGAAAATTAGCTATTTATCAAAAAATCTCTTATAAAAAGTCGCGGCCACTTTTCAACCCAAAAGCCAAAAAGCAGCTTTTCTGAAAAGCTATTGCTTCAAAAAAAAAAATGTTCCTATATGTATGTCACGCACCACCGCTTCCTAAGGCGTTACGGTACACACTAGCTAGCTGCTGCATTCCATTACCAGCCTACTCATCCATCTGTCGCCACCAAGAAATGGAGAAGGGGATGAGTGCGAGTACGCCGGCGCCCGGCGTCGTCAACCTCGACCTGCAGCTCATCCACTCGACGGTGTCCGGGCATCCGCTGCCCGCCGCCGACGACCCTGACCTGACCTTCTCGTGCACCTACTGCCGCCGCAAGTTCTACAGCTCGCAGGCGCTGGAGGCCACCAGAACGCGCACAAGCTCGAGCGCAGCCTCGCCAAGCGCAGCCGCGAGCTCCCGCCGTCGGCGCGGCCATATCCTCCACCGCGCCCCCGTCCGCGCCGCGGCCCGCCGACTTCAGCTGGTACCCGCCGAAAGGCGGGAATCAAGGGGCGGCCGCCGTGACCTGGATCGCCGACGGCGGACGGAGGTACGGTTACCGCGTGCACGCGGCGGCCAGCGACGCCGACGACATCGACCTGTCGCTGAAGCTGTAAGGTGCATTAATTCATGCTCATGCGTACGTCGTCGATCCGTCCATGCAGCTAGCAGAACCGGCTATAGCTAGTGTCCGTACGTTTGTACGCTAAACGTCATGGATGGAGAAGGCAATTAATTAGTTAGTGGTAATTGGATTTGTGAAATGCTAGCTTTCCAGCCTGTTTGGGTTTAATTATAGTATATCATCATCGAGCATCAGTGTTGTGCACTACACGTGGAGAATTCTCTTTAACAAGTACTGTACGTGTGTGTTAATTATGAGCTAGCACATGCATGATTGGAGTCAGACACCGTGCGTTGCTTAATCAACAATTCCTTACTGCGCTGATGCAGGAATCCCAAGTGCACGGTACTTGACCATCCTTGGGCTTTTTTTTTTTTCTGTTTTCCTTTGAAGGTTTGGATGATTATATAGGAACATGAGTTAATTTTTTAAAAAATAGTTCATGATTTTAAATAACTTTTTTAAAATAATACACTGAATAAATTTACAAAAACACCCTCAGAAACTCTGTCGCCATTTCATTTGGCTTATGTGATGCCTGCTTTGGCATAGATTGAATTGGCCAATGATTGTTTTGTTGCGGATTCATTAGGTCGACAGGTTGAGGCTTCTATCACCAATTCATTTGACGATAGAAGCATATCGCTAATTCAATTGGTAATATAGTTAGTTATATTTCTGTAATCTTTTTCGGGAGGTATTTTTTTGCAAAATTGTTTTTAAAAAATAAACATGAATTGCACATCTGATTGTTTGGATAAATTAAATTTTTGTCCTTCATATCGAACATTCATCAGCTGAAACACACACATCTTGAAGCTCAAAAAATGGCTAGAAAAATTCGACTTGCGTTTTAAAAAATATCAGATGCTTTATAATTGAAGAACAGTCTTAACTTAGGACTGCTAACATCCGATATATCATTCAACTAGCAAGAAAGAAAAGTTGATCTTTTAGAGGTGGGGACGATTGGATTGGCTAGTGTAGCTATATATAAATCACAAGTCCAGATCCAAAAATTCATAGTGAAAAAAAAACACTAGCGAAAATAACCAATCCAACCCGTAGTTTATGGGCACAAAATTTTGTTGATCAACCAGAGAGCTGGATCGGAGTACCACATTATTGGGCTATATGTTACGGTTTAACAACCAAAAAGCTTATTTGTCAAGGCATGATGGCAAACAATTATAATATTATAGTTTTATTAGTTCTTTTAAATATATTATAATAGAAGTTAGTGATCAAAGTTAACTTTTGGGACGTAATGATATCTAAAACGCCAATTATTTGTAACCGGAGGGAGTAATAACCAGTGGAGGATCATGGGATCACTTTAGAGGGTTGAGTAAATAGCTGATCATGCATCTAACAAATCTACTTCTACCCACTATACAGTAACAGGATGCGTATTGTGCATACGTGACAGGAAGACGTACGTACGACAGAATGCAGATGTCAATTGAACTCGTGCATGGTATGCTCGACCTGCGCATAGGCATGTGATACTTGGCAGAAACTATTATAACTTTATTAGGTATGCTAGTACAAGTTGGATCGATACTTCCGGAGTTCATGCTCATGGCATGGACTTGAGTGATCTCTCTCACTGCTGTCCTGTACTTGCTCCAACGTTGAGTCCAAACTAATTAACACCTGTGATCGATGTACTTTACATTCTCCTGTCCTCTTCCTTCGGGCATCTGCAATTTAACAGGACACTCCATGTGATTAGCTAGCATTCACTTGCCTATCGGGGCTACACGATCTCGTTTGGTATACCCTTGTAGCTTAATTTCAAGTGTAGTGTGTAGATCAACTGGTCGATCCATCTGCCCATGCGTCAGAGCATGCAGCAGCTAGTTGCTTAGATCGAGTTAGCTATGTATGAATTTCACTTAGAGCATGGTTAATAAGAGAGCCAACTCAGACTTTATCTCATTATCATATCATATATAGCCAATCTAATGTACCCACCTATATAATAGTTAGTCATATATATATACAAAGACATTAATACTTGGCCCACATTCATCCTTTCATTCTCTCACCAAGTTTCTTGGAGTCCGTGGCTGCATTAACAGAGATCTCAGTGACTGCTTTCTCCTCTCTCCTCCAACTCACCATAAACTGATGTGGCAATCCTTAGAGCCTGTTTACCTCACCTTATTATACTTGCTCTTAGTGGATTATTCCTTCTGCTTGTCGGGTACTTTTGTGCTAACCATACAGCATGCAAGCAACCATGCATGTGATGAATCCAATGATCAATATATAATTAAAGAGTTTCTCTCTTCTTGTAGAAGACACACACAGGCAAACATCATACTCTCATCACAAGCATGCAAGGATGCATGCGGCTCTCTGCTTGCTGCAACCTCTGGCAGGGCGGATCCAAGCCAGCTTGGCCCAAAAACAAAGGTAAAATATTGTTCAATTTGTATCGGCCCGAGGCGAGCGGTCCAGCTTTCTAACGCCTAGGGCATTCTTTGTGAGCACAGGAAGGTTAGACAAAGGCCACGCCGCCGCTCTCTGCAGCCGTAGTGCTCCTGCACCCGATCCGGCGATCCGCCGCTTCGCTTCGCCACCGATCGCCACTCGGCGCTCCCGACACACAACCCGCCCGGTGCTTTCATTTGCTCCGCTGCTGTCTCTGCTCGAGCTCAAGGCAATCACCCCCCTCCCGCCGCCCATCGCTCGTCTCGCTCCGCATCTCTCGACCGCTCGGCTGTTGCTTGCGGCTCGCCCGCACCCGCGTTCGCAGATCCACCGAGTAGCCGATCGGCCGACAGTGGCACGGCCGCCGCCGCTCGCCCACTCCCCCCAAAGACTACCCGCAGCCATCGCCTCACCCCCACGCCTGCGCTCATTGTCTCCGTGTGGTCATCAGCGATCGGCGACTCGGCATCATCTTTGCTCACGTAGCACGATCGGCCGCCATTCGCCCACAAATTTCACTCCCGCCCGCCCGCAAGGCGGCAATGCCCGTCGACCACCACCCCGCCTCCTGCCCGCGCCATGTCGCTGCCTCCCGCTTGGTATTGTTTTGTATTGCCACACCCTTTTTGTTCCTGTAAGCAGTCCCAAACCCACGCAGTATTCAATAATTTGTTTTGGCTTACTGGATCAGCAAACCCATGCAGAAATAACCGTCCACTATGCAAAGCACTTGATTAAATCTGAATTGGTTCAATTTTCATTGGCCACTGAGTAGTAAGTACTTCATTCTAAATCTTTTATGGTATTGGGATTTCTAGTTCATTGTTCTACATATTTATGTTACTTGTTCAGGTATATATACAGTATGGAATTCAAATTTATTTTTAATTGTGTATTTGTGCTGTACTTTTGTCGTACCTAAATTTCTGTAGTCTTTAACAATAGTAATAGTCACCTATTTTCGGTCCTAGATGTATAAAAATCCTGGCTCCGCCACTGCTCCTGGGGCCTCAAGATGCCACATGCATGATGCTGCCATCGTATGAGGCAACCAGACAAACTGGTGGTGGTGGGGCACTTCGACTTTTCTCGATCGGCTTATCATAATCTGCTATCTAATTAATCACGTATGGTTGCTGGCTATAACAAATAGTAGCAGTGAAAATTAGGAAAACTTCGATACAACGCCATAATCTTCCATGATTGAGTAGAGATTCTAGTTCGTACCGTGGGTTAATTTTCATCGATCGAAATTCAAGTACCACAAAACGCGTGGTCAGTTAGAACGCTGAGGTGCCATGCAGCCCACACTGCTTGGATCGTCCAATGGTGGCAACAACTGTACTTATGGTTTCCCGAAACATTTTAATTCAATTCCTTGAGAATTTGGGCTACACTACCAGAATCTGAGCCACTTGGTGTTACATATCCTGGCACCGGCATTTTTCTCATGTTTCCAACGGTTCTTGACATGTGGGATACACATATATTTTAGAATTTAGACTATAAAACTCCTAAATCCAACTCAATATAAGAGAATTCAGGCATACTAAGACGAGTCCTAAATCCCTGCACATCAGGCAACTAAGACGAGTCGAAATCCAACCTTTGATTGATAAAATGAGCAACAGGCTTGCGGGATGGAAAAGTAAACTGCTCTCCAAAGCCGGAAGGGAAACCCTAGTTAAATCTGTGCTTACATCTCAACCAATATATCATATGACGCTCTTCCCTGTGCAAAGATGGCTAATTCGAAGCATTGATAAACTCAGACGGAGTTTCCTTTGGAGTGGAAAGGAACCTGCAAACTGTAGTGGTGGTCACTGTCTCATCAAATGGCCAAGAATTTGCCCGCAAAAAGCAAAGGAGGATCGGGCATCAAGGACATGGAACGTTTTGCAAGGCCGACCGGTGGCTTTGGTTCAAATGGAAAAACAACGAAAGGGCTTGGGCGGGATGGACCTACCTGCGATGAAACGGATCTGACTTCTTCAACGCTTCAACAATGGTCACGATGGGAAACGGCAAACTCGCGAATTTTTGGGGATCAAACTGGGTACAAGGAAGGGCCCCAAAAAACATCGCGCCAACCCTTTTCGACATAGCAAGAAGAAAGAACATCTCGGTACATCGAGCCTTGACAAACAACTATTGGATCCGATGCTGTACTCCGGTGACCTCTCAAGACGAAGCGCGGGAGTTTGTAGATCTTCATGAAGCTATTCGAGGAGTCAATACAGATGAGCAGAGAGAGGACCAAATAACCTGGCGCTGGACATCTAACGGACAATACTCAACCAAGAGTGCCTATCTTATACAATTTGACACGGTATACAGTAGAATGAAGATCTCACCAATATGGAAGGCCAAAACTGAACCTAAATGTCGATTTTTTGCATGGACATTACTTCACAACAAAATTCTAATAGCTGATAACATGCTCAAAAGGGGTTGGCCATGCAATGCGATATGCGATCTTTGCAATGCAAAGACCGAAACAACGATTCACCTCTCAGAAGACCGCTATTTCGCTAGACAAGTATGGGATCTTCATCGAGATGGGGAAATCTAGAGCGGTGGAAGAATCAACCACGCCTGCTCGATATATAGGTGGTGGCGAAGGCTAAGAATCAAATATGAAAAGGAGAAGCGACGGGACTTGGATGGTATGCTAATATACTTCTGGTGGAATCTTTGGCTTGAGAGAAACCAACGCGTATTTCAGGGGAAGAACAGAACAACTGAACAGGTGGCTTCATCGATCAAGGATGCGGTGATAGAGCATGGTTTTGCTTGGCGCACGATTCCTACGAATTAGCGCCCTTCTGTATTTTCAAGCGTCTGTATAAGGGTTAGTGGTGTTTGGTGTTTAGTGGTACTAAGGAATGTATAGTGGTTAGTGTGGCGGGTATTAATGTGTGCTGTGAGGTTTTTTCGGGACCGGTTTTTTCAGATAAAATGGGCCGTCCCTCTCTTTTCTTCCTAATAAAATTTATGCAACTCTCTTGCTGCTCTTTCAAAAAGAAAAGAATTCAGGCATACAACCTAAGCTTTCTTGGGCATCTCTTGAACGCATAAATTTTATAATCGCCACATGAGATCTATGGAGTTCTCGCTGCCCAAACAGGGGTTGATCCATGTAGAGCTTCACACATCACATCGTCATTTTACCTTATAAAAAACCCCACATACGCATAGATGTGTTATTCCCCTAGTCAGCTAGCTGCCTAGCCCGCTTAGGCAGCATCTTGGCACTATGTTGCACCCTCCCGTCTAGTCCGTCTAGCTTATTTATCCCGTCTAGGCGACCATCTAGCCCGCCTAATCAGTGATTAAGTGTTAGGCCACCTATTCAGCGATGTGCACCTCTAAACTCAGTGACTCCACACGTGTGATGATATGTGCGCTGATCCCCGGTCGATTCCAGACAGGATCTTAACCGTTAGCTAGCAATAACCGCACCCCAGGTCTTAGAGGCCAAGCAAGCACTGTGTACCTTTACACAGCAAGATCTCAACTGACATGTCACGAAAAACCATATTTCCACAGATGGTTCAGAAGGTAAGAAGACGATGAGTGCATGATAAATCGAACCTGGGGAATTAGATCTTTCACCGTTGAGGAAGAAGGCCAGATTTAGGCTTTGGAACAGCGGTGCACGCCAAATTTTAATTGGAACCGATGCAAGATGCTGGATGGTGTTGGCCTCCCAGAAAAGGACCTTGCATTGATCAAAGCATAAAGGCCTTGTCAATGGGGTGAAGAGGACGGTTGAGCTTAACCAAGTTAAAGACTCAACGAGACTGAGATTGATTAATTTTGAGTTGTTATAACAGCAGACAAAGGGAACGATCATAGATGCTGACCAAAAGTTGATGCAACCCCTCAAACACTGATTTGGCAACTAAAAGCTAGGCAACGCTATCTCCTTGACAATGGGGTGAAGAGTGCAAGCACATTCTTTCCCAAAAGGAGAGTGAAAGCAAACTAATATTCTTTCGGTATTTAGCTTTTTTATTTCTCAAATCCAATATTCTTGAGCATGATGTTCACATGGCGCTTGTCGTCGTCACCATAGTACTGCAAAAGAACTGGAGCTAGCAATCTAGAAGTAATCTAGCTACCACCTAAATTGACAGATGGCTCTGAAACGACAGATAATTTGTAACAATTCGTGAGCATTAATTGGATATATATATATAGTAAGTATGGATACCAGATTGCTAGATTCTCGTAGTTACACAAAAAGTCAGCCTATTGATTTGCAATTCTAATTCCAGAAAGTCATCGTATAATTGGCTACAAGGAGCACTCTGATGATACCACAACTATAAAGCAAGTTACTTGTTCAATGAATTCCCCCAAAACACACTTAGTCATTTAACCTTGACTTCAGGAGTTGACACCGTGATTTCAACTTCACATCTAGAAATGAAGGAAGCAACACCCACAACAAAGAGTAATAGACAATAGCGGCCTTTGCATGGCGCACACAAATGGGCTCATGTGTTCTAAGTTAAGAAAACTTAGAAAAGGTCTCTTCCCTTTTTAAAGCAGATACAACATGGTTATATATACCTTTCAATATGACAAGTGTTTTGGAGTAAAAAGCTTGCTTCTTTTTATAAAGCATCTGGGAATATAAAGAAAGTAGTGTTGTATTTCTTTTTTTCTATAGTTTGAAATTAAGAATAGTATTTGCACAACCTATAGAGAATGAAAGACCAAAAGCAACAAATCTTTAGACGTACCTAAATGTGTTGAATAGTCAATGGTTCAAAGCATCTCGATGGCAACTAGCAAGGTTGTGGAGTGAGAAGTGCTCCACTTATCTATTGACCAGATCAAATGATGGCATGGCACACTGGTAAATACATTGATCGATTATAAAGTTTCTCTTATAGACCATAATTTAAATATGTAATAGTCTAAGTAGAGCAATTATATTATAGATCTGACTATAGCAAACTAGTTTGCACTGCATACTCATTCACACAAAATGGAGTTAATAAAACATACTTTTGAATGTGTTGGTCCTGGCTGTTCAATGGAGAATAGAACAGCTGCTGGCTGGACCATGAATGTGTTGGTCCCGACTGTTCAATGGAGAATAGAATATTCTTTGGTGGACCATCTTTTCAGAGTGATCATCCTGAAATCGATATGCAGAAAGTGAGATGCAACTATCTCAGTTGCTAATAACAAAACAAGACGTGCTTTCAAAAAAAAAATTTAAGTATGTAGACTTCGATAAGCTAATCTGTGAAGTACAAGCATCTAAATTGTTTGTGGAAAATGTCATCCAAGTGACTTGTGAGTAAATACATTGGCAAGTCAGGGGCTGGGCGTTCTCAGCACAGGAGTTTGGAGAAGACATCTAGGTCCAGCTTCCCTTGATGGAAAGCAGCAGCCACCTCCATTGCCAACTTTCCAACCACTCGCTCAATGTACTACACTACGTACAGCCCATTCATGTTCTCCAGGACTTCCAAGTCCTTGGGTGCCTTGAGAATAGATCTGGACCGTTCTTCAAAAAGTCCTGAACAATAGTTGTATTTAAGTTTGATCAATCTCTTGTGAAATGTCAGTAAGATAAAGTATGATGCACTGGAGCTCTATTTGCAGCGGCATTATCTGCATGTATTTTTCAACATTTGCCGATTAAGATTTGTGATTAGAGACGCACAATTTAGTGGGTGTACTTTCTAAACTGCGGCTGTCAATTAAAATATAACATGTAATTACATAATATTAGGTGTTAAAGTGTAGCTCATGAGCACAATATAGAAACGAAAGTTATTCAACTACAAACATTTGAACCAGAAGAATCCAGTGAAATCAAAGATAGATGTGGATATGACACAATTTCCTCAGTTCAAATGAGTTGATGTTTTCATGCTGTCATGTTGAATGCAACACAGTTCATATAGCGTAACAAATAGAAAACAGGGCTGTCAGGGGCAAGAAAGCACTAACTTTTGTCAAAATGCTCGCGACAAAGCCAATTTTTCATGTAATCAGATATGAGGAACTCAATTAATTGAATCCTTCCACATAAAAACATAATGAGTATGCACGATGTTCAGTGATATATACAGTCATGCAGTTAGAATCCAACCGTAACAAAAAAAAGGTATTCTTATATGAAATAACAAGTGTTCAAATCCAGATAAACAATTACTAATTATGCAACAACAGAATATCTCCAAGAATGATCTAACTGAGATAATATCATCATAATGACAATCATATTTCCAATGAGCTTGAAAGGTCAAGCAAACTAGCTGCACCATGTAAGCAAACTAGCTGCACCATGACTAATGTCTTCAAGAATGATGTAGCTGGAAACATCATAGTAGAGCTTGTGTTGGGTAAAAATTCATGACTAATAAGCCAACCGACAAAAGAAATATGATGTATGCGTGTTTGGTTGGTGGGATGGATTGAATGGGATGGGATAGTCCTGTATCATTTAGTTCTATTATTTTAGATGAATAGAATAATTCAGCATTTATAGAGAATATTCCTTGAATTTGTACCCCACCATCTAGAATTGGATGATTCCATTCAAGCAACCAAACACATAGATGATTTTTCTCTTGAACCATCTCATACATGTACCAATTGGTACAAACAACCAAACACAAATTGACTACACCTCAACTGAAAGTACAACAAACTAGAAGAAATGAAAATCCTGTAGGTTTAAAAATATAGACTACAAACCAGACATCGACACCGCACTTTGTCTCCATATGAACTATTGTGCATCAGGAAATAGTAGTCTTGCTCAAACTACTGACTAGTTTTTCATTGATTATTTAACACTAAAGGAGTCTACATGAACTATTACACGCATGGGGAAATAGTTGCGCGCCCTGTGCAAACTGCAAACTACATATTAGTTATACATCCATAATTCAATGCTAAAGAGGTCAAATGTTTGTTCTGAACTAATGAAGTTAAAATGGATACACTGGACAATCATGATTTGCTTAACTGGAGTTAAAACTCTTCTATTGTAATCTAAATCGGAATGAGTTGAAGTTCAGATTACATAATGAACATATTGCCATGCATACCAGGGAAGGCATGATCAAACGGATCTACCAGAAGAAATCCTTCTGGTAGATTTGAGATCTTTTGACAAGTTGCAAGGATTATACGTTGACCAATGTACTCTTCATTTCATAACTTACGGAACAAGTGCTGCACAGAGAATTGGGCATCTGAGAAGTCAACTGATCCTGTGAAATATTGAAAAAACAATGGAAGACAAATGAATATGTCATTGATTGCAAAAATTCATATTTTAGCACTCATAGTTTATCTGTTCAGTGTGTATTGTGCAATCAAATGATCAAAAGCAACCAAGCAAAACTATAAAAGGTGACCACATAGCGGATCTGATCAAAATAAATTGTGATTCAAAGTGATAAGCAAAACTATATATTGGTAATTTTGTATGGCAAATTCTCTAACAGAACAAAATGTATGGCAGTGCAGTTTTGAGTTTGGAGATTCATGTTTTAGTGTTGTATGTTCATCTGTATAGTAGCACCAAACATAAGAAACCAGAAACGTAAGACTGTAAGCAACTTCATTCAGTCATATTCCAACTACAAGACATTGCACAGGATCAATTGAGGTTCCACCAACATGCCACATAAATAACTGTAGAAAATCAAACCATTGACTTGCCTGGCCTGCATTTAACTTCGTATCCTTGTTTTGCCATGTCAAAACATTGCTAACTATCAGCACCTATCCGCGACGACGAGGCGGCCGTCGGCGCTTGGGGCGGATGGGAGCCATGGCGATTTTGAGGCGCCAAGGGAGGAGGGGAGAGCGCTATGAGAAGCCGATCTACAGAAGGGCTTTTACGCATAATTTCATGATCGCGCTAATTAATTAATGCCTATCCAACATAGGGATTAGATCTAGGTTTTAAACGGAGATTCCCGTGCCTTCACAGGGGAAAAAATCCAGTAGCTATTGTGGAAGCCATGGTTTTATCGTATTTTTAATATTAAAAGATTAAAAAAATAATATGTATATAATTTAAGTTACCTACAATCAAATCATAAAAACATAGTATTTTAGAAGGTACTAATATTTTTATGATAAAATGTATGTCAAGTTCGGGATCAACAAACATACTAATATATATCCAAAATATCATAAATTGATAACTATATTATAATGTTTTAACAATAAATACTGAATCATTGAGAAGTATGAACTTGGATTATTGAAAAAGGATGAGATGAGATATTTTACTAGGTTTTCTCATACTTCAGGTTTACAAAAATATAAATTATGGTCTTTTAGTAATGTTAGATTTGAAAATATGCCTAATAGTTTGATTCATGGGTATGTATGTACAATAGCGGAGTTACCACTAGCTACAAGTTACGTCAAATAGCATAGCTATCGTGAACTACAATACTTATAGCTAATACAGTATTAGAGTCCAAACAGGCTATAGCGTAGTTAAAGCTAGCTAGCTATTTAAAACACTAGATTATATACCTATTAAGCATGGTCCAAAATGATGTATCACGCAAAGGTCATGACCCCACAGGTGAGCGGCCCGGATTGAGGTGGAGGCGTATTTGCGGAAATGTACCCTCTTATTATTATATTTGCGTTAGCCTCCTTTTGAACCTCCCTCCCGGACTCTCTTCCACTCGACTCGCCGGCCGCCGCGCCACCAATTCGTCCCGGTGCGCATGACCGTCCTCGCTCCTCCGACTAGCCGTGCCTCACCCACACGCGCCATGCCCAGCTGCCACCCGACGCGACATCGCCGGCCATCTACGAGGTGTGTAGCGTGCTACCTATAATCGGATGGCAATTGGCACCGATTTGACACCCGTGACGGCATTGCCGCAAGGTTACTGCAAGCACACGCTATTTCTCGTAACCATTTCTTGGTGTCACCGAGTACACACACCCCCCACACACTCACACAGATACCTCACAAATTAAGGCAAAATGAATACAATCTAGAAGAATCTTTCTTACTATGACGCAGTAGTTTCAGAATCGGTTGCAATTCGACAAAATTCCGTACAAAATTTCTTGCTTCACACTATCTGTACTAACCAATCCATGGTTTTGGAGGGTCTGGAGTCGAATGGACATGAAATTCTTATCAATTCAGCAACAGAATTCCCTTCCAATAATATCCCATGTTCGTCAAAACGCCCCCAGCGAGTCGATCAACCTGGTGAACAGGAAGTAAGCCATGAAGTCGACAATAATGTAGCCCAAGTACGACATGACTGACACCAGCTCAGCGATCTGCAGCTTGGTAGCAGTAGAAAGTGGCACACAGGAGTAGGTACAGTGCAGAACCTACCGTGGTGAATTAAGACCACCACCACCGGTAGTCCTCGCCGTGCGCGCAGCTGAAACTAGAAGAGCAAGATCGCCGGTTGTCTCGTCTCCTTGCGTTGTGGCTAATAAAATCCATCACTTTAGTGTCGCTGTGGTCAGTGACAGTCCTACCCAGATGCATGCTCCAACTGAGCTTGTCAGAGTACGAAACCGTACACCTTGTTGGAAATGGAGAAAAGATTGACTAGGAACAAAGCTCTAGTGTAAACATCTCATAAAACCTGACGCAAACAATGTTTGGTGATACAAGCTCACCAAGCAGGCAAGCAGTTATCAAGATCCATCATGCACACATACAAGGGGCAGCAAACAATTTTGAGTAGTCATATAAATCGAATTTATACAGTAGCCTTGTATGTAACTCCATATTGAAGATGTATCATCTGAACCGTAATGATCATAAATGGTTTATAACTAACACCTAAAATATAAATTCCCTGAGAAATCGGGTAAATACCAAGTGGAAAAATGATCCTTAGTCTCACAATAATCATACAGTAGATCTGAAAGCCGAATGTATTACCAACTCTGCGCAGGTTCTTTCTTGCTCAGTCAATCTTCACAGAGGAGTAAATCAATCTCGTGAACCAGAAGCAAGCACAGAAACCAATTGTACCGGTGAGCACGAAGAAAGCGTAGGAGGCAAGAAGCATGTAGCCAAAGTACAGTATGCCTGATACCAGCTTAGTAATCTGAAGTTTAGTGAAGAAGTAGAACCCAGCATACAGGAATAGATAGACTGCAGATGATCCTGAGGTAAGGTAGGACCTCCACCACCACATGTAATCCTCACTACACAGTTGGAAATAGCAGAGCACGATCGTAATTTCCACACAGGTGATGATGAGGATAATGAACACGAGGAAAAGGAAGCCAAAGAGGTAGTAGAATTGCTGAAGCCAAATTGAGGTGAGGATGAAGAAGAGCTCGATGAATACTGCTCCAAATGGAAGAATGCCACCAATAAGAATAGTGAAGGCAGGGTTCATGTACCAAGCCTGCTCAGGGATCTGTCTTGGGATTTTGTTTGTCTTCACCGGTGGCTCAATGGCAGGTTTCTTAAACCCAAGATAGCTCCCAACAAATACAAGAGGAACTGAGATACCAAACCAAAGGAGGACCAATGCAAACATTGTGGAGAAAGGAACAGCACCTGACGACTTCTCCCCCCATACAAGAGCGTTCAAGACGAAGAAAATACCAAAAGCAATCCCCGGAAACAGGAAAGCAGTCCTCAGGGTGATACTCTTCCATTCTGATCCTTTAAACATCTTATAGAGGCACGAAGAAGCATATCCAGCAAACAACCCCATCAAGACCCAAATGAGCAGCATAGCAGTCATCAATCCTCCCCGGTTTGATGGAGAAAGGAAACCCAAAACTGCAAAAATCATGGTGACCAGCAGCATGCCAAAGAACTGAACACCAGTACCAACATAGACACAGAGCAAGTCAGAGTTGGTTGGAGGGCGGAACACATCTCCATGGACAAGCTTCCATCCTGTTTCCTCTTGGGCTTCTTCTTCAGTTTCAAGCTGATTGTACCGGGAGATATCTCTATATAGAGTGCGAAGCATAATCATGGCCACCATACCAGACAAGAAAAGTACGATCATGAGAGAGTTCACAATAGAAAACCAGTGAATTTGATCATCTGTCATTAACAGATAGGTGTCCCAACGAGAAGCCCACTTGATATCACTCTCCTGCAAAGCCATGGCAAGGAAAACAATTGGTCAAAAAGAGCTAACATTTAAAACGTTGCTCTTAGAGAAAAGAGTTAAAAGTACAATAGAAATGATGAAACATCATGACAAATATCACCTCAAAGCCAACATCATAAGTGAATATAATTTCTTTTCCAGCTTCAACCTCCTGAGGATTATCTGAGTTTGTCACAAGCTTGTTGGCATGGGGATCGCACGTGCTCAAACGAGTGCTTGCATCATTCCATTTCTCATCAAACTGATGATTAACACTGACACAGGAAATTTACCACAGACATGCAAGGGAGTAAACAAAAATAGTATCGGGATGTAATAACATCATATAGATCCAAGATGAAAAGCTTGAGTTTAACAAACCTGAATGGTTTGACCTCAAACCCGACAATTCTAGAGAGATCTGAATTTTCATCCTTGTGATACTTCACTAAAAATGTCAAGTGGTTATGGATAAAGTACTTCTCATCCTTGCTCTGCAAAATATATTTTGTAATGAGATCATCACTCATGTTCTAAACCAAAAGGTCAGATGAGCACACAGACTTACTCCAGTATATTGGCCCTTGACACCAACATGATATCCACCCTGGTAAACAACAGCACCATTATCCTGCCTTGCTAAAGCAAAAACCAGTGGGAGGTTATCAAGAATCCTGTAAAGCAATTTAACCACATTACTCCGGAGTCTGGAATTCATTATACAAGCTAAACTTCAAAGAGGCATATACAAATATACAATCCATACATGTTCACCCGATACTCATCCTCTATCTTTTCCTTGAGTTCCTTTGCTTCCTTCTCGCTAATGGCAGTTTTGCAGACGATCTGACACATCTTGGGCTCCCTCATCTCAAACTACGGTCCAAACAACAAAGTAGATGACAACTCCATAATTAGGCGCATTACATATGTGACTACACTCAGACTCAAGCAAGCTGTAAACCAGTACTAACCACATAAGGAGAGTTCTCAATGCGATCACCACGTAAAACTTCCCCAAGGTTTTCTGCACTGTCAACTATTGTACCAGGCTTACAGAAAGGAAGGGAGTAATAGGAGTAGGGAAGTTGTGTCTTTGTGGACGTCAGCTTATTCACCTTCACTAAAAGTTGATCTTTCTGCAGACAATTATGTATACACCCATTAGAGCACATGCAGCACATAAGTGCATTAAAAGGCTACGAAACAAGAGGTAAATGCAAAGTTCTGTTCATAACAGGAATATAATTTCTTTTCTTCACAACCTCAAAAGATTTTCGTGCACCTTCTTGATATTTGCTTCCCTAAGCATCTCAGTATGTAACAGAATAAAATAAACATGTAATAGCCAACAGCACACCTAGCAGCTAACATGCTTAATACGTAAGGGTTAAATCATAGTGGAAAACAGGTCGAGAGTAGAAGTGTGAATAGTCGTAGTGCTGCATGGACACACATGCAACTTTCAAAAACTAATGTGGAACCACATGTTACACCAGGCAGCAACCAACGAAGGAAGAAAAGAACCTTGGGTTCGGAACACAAAGGTCTACACTGAAAGAAAATACCACCTGCTGTTTCCAAATACAAACTATAAGCATCATGTATAATGCATCATCTGAGATCATGGAACAAAGTGGCACATTTATTCGAAGCACAAAATCTGAAATATTGAACAGTTTGAATAGAGGTGCAAAATATTTCGAAAAGGCAACACACCGATTGGTACAGAATATACCATACAGTAGGGTCATTGTAGAATTACCCCTCAGTTCGATAAACTGTTTTGCCTCATCATTGAAATTTGAAACAAGGGGCCTAATGAATGTTCTATCCAGAATTCCAGACGGACGGGATTAGAAGTTTAGAACCGAGGAGGCATCCCCTAATGAAATGCTAGGACGTCAAATGTCGGCGCTCCATTGGCAATGATTAGCTACTACGTTGTATTTCCATCAAGCATAAAAGCGACAAGCCGCCCATGGTTCATGAAATCACACCAATTAACATGCACAGAAGCAGCACCGATTCATCAAGTGAGTAAACACCACCACCGAGCAGCAGTAGTAACGAGTACTGAGACCCAGAATGTTAAGATCCCCGACCAACACCACCGCTCCAACTAGACGATCAAACCAACCCGAGTTTACCTAGGGCTAGATCTGGACACCCGCGGCTCCGGTCGTCGAGATCCAACACAGAAGCTTTACGAGGGAAACCGGAGGGAGGAAGGGGGGGCTAGGGAAGGGAACCTTCTGGAAGTCGTTGGGCGCGACGCCGGGGAGGTAGAAGCCCGCGGCGGGTGCGGCAGCGACGAGCACCACCAGCGCGGCCGCGGCCCAGCGGAGCATCGCCGGCGCCCGCATGGATCGCAGGGGTGGGGGGGATCCGGATCTGAGCGTGCCGCTAGGCGGGGAGGCGACTGACCAACTCCCTCACCTCTCTCACCTTCTCGAAAGCCAATGGTGGCGTTCCAGAAGACGTGGCTGTACGACTAATCTCTCAGCTCAGTCTCATCTCTCCGCGTTTTCTTCCGATTTTTTCTTTTGTTTTTTTCGCTAGCACATGGGACTTGGTCTCGTCGTAACTTTGACTACTTATTAATTATAATAGTTTATAAAAAAAACCAATAGTATAATTAGATATTATAAAATGTATCAATACATCGGTCCAAGCCCACGTCCTCCTCCCCTAAGCCCACGCCACCTTCCGGCGATGAGCCCATGTCGCCGCTAAAGCTGTGCCACTTGAGTCCACCGCAGATCCAGAGCTATGTCTGTGTACACATGGTTTTGATTATTTCTTCTCTTTTTTTTATGTGGTAGTTGGAATTTGAATGTGTTAAGAGCATATACAATAACAGAGACGACTGATGTCTATATAAGCTTTTTTGTTGTCTTAAGTTCATCTCCATAAAATCCTATAATTTTTTAATTATGACATAAAAAATATTTATTATAGACAATAACTTATATTATTATGATTTATAATATATATGGTCGTCTCTCCACAACAAAACATCTATACTTTCCTCTTGTCTCATGTCAGCAAAACTTTTATATGATAAAATATATAGATAACTGATATCACACTATATTACACATGTACTAAAGGGTCCGTTTTGGTTGCTTCAACCATTTGACCTGGTGTGCTAGTTGTTACCAAAAAAAACTTCTAATCGTGCACGTGCAATGGGGGAGTTTTGTTGGGAGCTAAACATTGCTACATGTGTTTAGTTTGAATTTTGAAGTTATAATCATAGTGTGCCATATTAGGCCACTTATCGTACATTCATATTTGTCACTAGATGATTCAAGATTAAAGTAAAGAGGGTGCTCACATGTCCCTAATCTTTTTCCACATTCAAACCTTAAGTCTCCCTAAATTCCGGTTATGCCAGTGCTAAACCAGTAAATAAAAAATTACTGATATTTCATCCTTGTGAGATTGTCAATTTTGAACCAAAGGTGTATTTTGAGTATACCGGATTAGTATAACTATTCTTCTTATGGCACAGCGATCCAGTTTCACTTAGGTGCTATAGAGGGTACGCAGGGTTCGTCCACGTGGCAGGGATGCTCTAGCCTGGGCTACTCTTTAGATGGGTTCACCACCGATCTCTACGCTAGATATGCCATGTTTTATCATAAACTAAAGGAAAACATAAATTCTTGTGTAGTGCTACCAAAATTAATTTGAGTTAGAGTGGGTTTTTCAAAGTAATCAAGAAACTCGTCGAGAAAGAGATTTAAATGCCTCATTAGCCACTCGTTCTTTGTTCATTTTAGGGGGTGTTTGGGACAGCTCCAACTTCACCAAAATCTGTGGAGTTGGTGGAGCAGGGTATTTCTAGCTCCAGAAATTTATAGAGCTGGAGCTGTGGATACATTAAGAGTGTTTAGGTAGATCATCTTGTTTACATTTTAGACTAAAAATATAAACTTAATTCATTTTATTTTAGCTATAAGTTTCAGATCTGAGCTGGAACTGGGAGCTGGAGCTCTCCCAAACAGGGCCTTAATTGTGATACACTGCACTAATTAGATGGTTAGCAGCTTGGCACACGTGAACGTTATCTTCTCTGTACTGTACTCAAACCAGTGGAAAACGTGACACTCATCTGTGCTTGCTGGTGAACTTTTTTTTAATTATTTTTGGCAAATTACACAAGTGCCCATCCCCCAAAACCGGTGAAAATACCAAAGAGAACAACGGATATATACGCCATTTCGTTTCAGCTTCTGCTTAAGAAAAGAAGATTATCTACTGAACAGGAGGATTCTAGACAGTTTATTCCATAATTAGAAGCTGCTCTCTACATAAAATAAGAATCCGGCTGAAACCTGATTCTCGTTGATTCTTGCTGATTCTCGCTGGCCTGCTCCAGAGCCTAGAAGTTGCAGTTGGCCTGCCCTAATTATCTTAGAATCAAAAGCAACTTCTCTTATAATTCAAAAGCTAAAACGAAAGAGGCCTAGATATGTAGAATAACGGGCTCAACGTTAAATGGGCTTAAATAAAGGATGTTTAATCACCAACTCAATATAAGCGATATAGATCTTAAAGTAATAAAAGATATAAATACTCATCATTTATTCTTGATTCATACTTTAACATTTATAAGGCTCTAAAATAAAATAGAAATGTTGTTCGACTTCCCTGGCTCTCGAAAATTGGAGCCAGTCCATGGGCTACGGCCCATGCACCGATCATTGTTTTGCAGCCTACGATGGGCCTCACGAGTCTTGGATCCGCACCTCTTCCGAATTGCTTCTCGAGGCATCATCAAAGGCTCATTCATTTGTTTGTTCCACGATCCAGGTCATATATTTTTGCATGGCAATTGGAGCATCAAATTTAGACTTGAAGGATTCAATTCCAAATTGAAACACGTTCCTCTTTGGTTTTTAGCATAAATTTCACATTGACAAGGCCTCTTTTTTTTTGGTATTTTCAAAGGTCTTTTTTTGGAGGATTTAAATCCATAGGAATGTTTCCTAGCTATATGCCTGTGATTTCATAGGAAAATAAACACGAGCTCAAACCTCATGTCATTTTTCCTTTGAGAAGTGTAATGCACATTCTCTCTCCACTCTTTCTCTAACCAAGTAACACCTAATACTAAAATTCCTGCATTTTCCCTGAAAAGCATCCAAATATCTCATAAATTTGAGCAATCTTAAGGTTTTGTTTCCTAAAAGATTCCATATCCTATATATCCTTGTGGTTTTGTTTCCTATGAGATTCAGTATCCTACATTTTGCTGTTCCTACGGTTTAACATTCATGTGGTTCAATCACCGTAGGAATCCAAGAAAAAAAAATCTTGTATTCTAAACGGAGCCTAAAACTGTATCATCCCAACTTAGGGTCGGTTTGTTTTTGCTTTTGATTCTGAATTCTAACACCAAAAACAGAACAAAAAAACAAATAGCCCGATTCTCACAATCTATATCCATATACACTAGAATCCACAGTTCACTTCATATGTGCTTTTAAATTCTAGCTTTTTGTAGAATTATCTTCTTTACAACTATAACCCAGAATCAATTTTTAAAGAATCCAATGCAAAAACAAACCGGCCTTTAACACGGCCTACGAGGGAAGTTTTACCACTTGATCTCCAGTTAGCAACAATGGACAAAACTGAAAAGGGGTGTGGGGAGCTTGTGATGCGGGTGGGTTGGGGCTGCACAGAAATCAGAATTAGACAGGAATTAAGCTAGCTGAAAGGAAAAGGGGCAAGCAGGTGCGCCCAAGCGGTTAAGTCCAAGCGACAACAAGAAGAACATCCCAGTCGTATCCTCCTGCGTGCATATATATGCAGCCATGAAGCTCCTGCACCACTGCATATGTCTACATCGATCTATATATGTGTATATGTGGGCACCGATCCAGCAGACAGTGCCATGCATGCACCATGCATGGATTGCAGGTATATAGAACAAGCAGCTGATGACAAAATACCTCTCAACAGCAGGAGATGGATCTGATGACTTGCTTTTTACTAGCAAGATTTCACCCCTCTAGTTGATATGTATACTTATTATTATAGTGGAGAGGAATATGGGCGACTCAGCCGTGCCGCGTAAGTGAGTTCGTAGAAAGGTTCTCTATAAAATTCGAAATCATGTTTAGATCCTCTGGTCGGTTTTTAATAGAAAGGATCTAAAAAAACAAAATTACGTTTAGATCCCTCCGTGATTTACGTTCAAATCCTCTTGTCTGTTTTTAGCAGAATAGACCCAAGAAAAAACAAAATTGTGTTTAGGTCTTGGTTTCTAGGTTTTTATCATATTGGACCCGAAAAAAATAGAATTACGTTTAAGTTCATCCGCGGTTTTCTCCAAAAAAATCACAGATTCACCGATGGTTTACAGCAGTCCATATATTCGACGACGGGTCCTGGTGACCCTTTTTTAAAAAAAAGAAAACCAAAATTCCGCAAAAAAAGAAAAGAAAAGGAAATGTGTTTGTTCTTTCAAAAACAAAAAAACACAGATTCACCAACGGTTTATAGCAGTTTGTTGATTCGCCAACAGATCCTAGCGACCTATTTTTTTAAAAAAAAAGAAAACCAGAATTATGCAAAAAAAAAAGGCCTATTTTTTTGGGAAAAAAACAAGAAACCAAAATTACGCAATTTTTCCAGAAATATCTCGCTGATCGAATTACATGCGGTGCGGCATCTAATCGAAGTTTTACAAATTTCGCATGACACAGCATAGCACGTGGCCCTAGCTAGTTGTACATGTGTGTAGTAGTCTTTCCACAATTTCACTTCATGTGTTACTCGATCACAGACATTTGATACTTCTGCTTGAGATTAATTGTTAAAGGATATTAATTTTATCAATCTATTTTTGTAGTCAACCTGGTCAGACAATGTATTAATCCATATTTGGTGGAGGTCATTTATTGATCTATGTGTCAAATAAAAATAGGCCTTACCCAAGGTTCGAAAACTCGTTTTCGGATGACATCTCGGAGGCCGCCGAAATCTGAAATCTCGCTGAGATCTCGACATTTCAGATAAATCCTAGATGAAATAAAAAAAATTCAAATCAAGTTTTTTTTTGCACTGAGAAAACCGAAATTTCGACCGGAATTCTCGAAATCTCGGCGAGGTTTGCCGAGATTTCGATAATTTTGATATTTTTTGTGTGTGGCTATGATGTATTACTAATATTCCCATAAAATTTTCAGATAATGATCAAGCTTCATGAATTTTAAAAAAATCGGACAATGATGTTGTTCTAATAAAAACCTTACCACTAAACTTCAATCAAATAAAAAATAGTCCAAACAAAGTTAGAAAATTTTGAAACTTTTTTTGTAGATGGTCCTAGTATATCACTAATGTTTCTATAAAATTTCTAGATGATGATCAAGCTTTAATAATTTTCAAAAATTCTAGCAGTGCTACGTCCTATAAAAGCTTGATGATCAATACATATATTTACTTTAGCAACCAAAAAAGGTTTAGAATTTTTGAAAATTTTATAGAAGGGTGCTAAGAAAATGATTAAGATCTCATAAAAATTTTGAATTAGAATCACACTCCAGTGAATTTATAAAATTCTTACAAAGGCACTATACCATTTATATTCTTTCTATTTTTTATTTTTTGAAATATAACAAATGAAGTTCAATGCTTACATAGATTTGATTGAGCAAACAAAAAAGTTAATTTTTTTAAATTTTAGGGAATGGTACAGAGGCAATTATTAAGATCTTATAAAAATTTTGGATCATATCACACTCGAGCAATTTTATAAAATTCTGACAAGGTTATTGTCTCAATTATGTTCATTTTATTTTTGATTTTTTAAAGATAACAAATAAAGTTCAATTATTTTGAAACTTTTTGTATAATAATAATCTATTAAATATAATACCACAAATTATTCAAATCATGATCAAGCTTGTACAATTTTATAAAAATCTGTTAGTGTTTCTGCTTAAATTTTAAAACATCTCAAAATTTTGGTTTTTAACGAATTTTCACGGAAGATGACTTTCTTAAGGGTTATTTGACCAAATCCAATCATAAAAAGTTAAAAACTAACCCAAAAACCCGAGATTTGGTGAAATGTCACCGAATTTTTTGAGATTATTGTAGTAATTTAATTTTTTTTCAACATTTTTATCCCAGCTGGGATTTTAGATCGCTATAATCCGAAATCTCAGCTAAGGTTTCCAAGATTTCGACGGTTTTTTTTAACCTTAGCCTTACCAACTTGGTCAAAGGGAGTACTTACTTTCATCAAAGCTCTGGTTGTTGATGTAGGATATGACTTTGAATAAGCTAACATTACTTTTAAACCACTCCAGACTCCAATTGCAAATGTAAACAACCTTATTCTCAAACTAAATTAGGGCGCGCGTATGCATGCATACCGCGACTTAGCGATTGGTCCCGCACGCGTTGCGTTGCGGCAATCCTGCTTTACATTTGCAATTTAGTGTGAGGAAGTTTTGTATTATCAGTAATCGAGTGAAATGTTTAAATGAAACATTTATTTTGCCTGTTATACTCTTCCTTAAAATTTGTATAGATGTGTCATTTTTGTGGGTTATAGATGAATGAATATCGAGTGCTCGTTTTTGGTGTATTTGTGTTCATTTGATTAGCATTGGGTGGTAGATGATGAATGTGATGTGATGATGTGGCACACTCTCCTATACTTGTTTTTTGAGCTCTGCCAAGTCAATTAGAGGGAAGAAAATAGTCTGCTACAAGACCAGCCGAAGTCTAAACAGCTTCATTTTTCACTCGGCTTTAACAGAGATAAAGGTTTTGACAAGAGTAAATTCATTCATCAACAACTTATTTTTGTGTGTGTGAGCTCAATTATTGATTTCATGAAACGTGCATGAGGTCCAACCTGACCATCTTTTAGGTGGGAGAGAGAGAAGCAAGCTTGGCAGGAGGCAAAGTTGTCATTGATGAGACGTTCTGTGGGCTTTGTGTCGTTGACGCCCTCATCTGGCTGCTTCTACCGGCATCATCAAAGCCCAATCATCACCTCCCCACAATAACCTTTTCACTTTTATATACTCGATTTAATCACATCACTCGGACACTCACACATAAGCATCCAGGACTTGATAGCTTTGATTGTTCTCTTCTCAAAAGGCCAGCCTTAAATTAATCTGAAGATACATGCATGGAGATACACACACACACACACTCTCTCTCTCTCTACACCTCTGCCCGTGTTTGACCGCAGAGCTGCCATCCGTACAAGCACGGGAGAACTGATCAGAACCTGCTTACTTAATTGAATTTTTGCTTTTCTTTTTAAAAAAACTAAAGAAGTGCTACACCTGAGTTTTAATTAGGTGTGTTTGGTAGGACTCCACCTTCACTGCTGGTGAAACTGGGTATTCCTAACTCTATCAGATCCGTGGAGCTGGAGCTGTAAGTACATTAATAGTGTTTAGATGGACCATCTTGTTTATATTTTAGATAAAAAATATAAACTTAATTCACTTTATTTTAGTCTACAAGTTTCATATCTCAGATGAAGTTAGAATCTGAAGCTCTACTAAACAGTCCCTTAATTAGTACCAAATCAACTGAATTAACAGTTGGACCGTTGAATTAACACGTCTAGCCAAGTATAGCGCTGGAATGATCATATATAGCATAAACAGCAGGACTAGATCTCTTGATGGTTTGCAGCACTGTAGGCTGTAGCCTCTTCTTGGGTAGCTAGGGGTATATAGTGAATATAGTAGTGTATATGATCCTACATGCATGCACCGAATTAAGCAGGTACGTAGAGACGCAGGGGGTAAGATTTGGTACGTGGATATGTATGTGCCTTTCCATTCAGGAGGCGGCAATCTATCCAGCTCAATGGAAGCAACAGTACGTACAATCCAGCAAGCTAGCCCATACATACATACATTCACACACCTGCATATATGGATGCATATATATGCGATATATACTGCTACAGATCAGATGGGCGAAGCCAACACATCCATCATATCCTGGCCGGCTGATGAGTCACTTACTGTTTACTGGGCAGCCCTGCATAGTCTTTCTTCTCCCCGGCCGGCCGGCCGTCCCATAGCTGCAGCCCTCTGACCGGCCGGACCTGCTCTCTCTGAATCCGATCAATCCCAACATGCATGCATGTCGTCGTCAACCGGGCCAGTGGCTGGCTGGCTAGTGACCCATCCATGCATGCATGCAGCTGCATGGGGCTACGAGCTCGATTATTCAGGCATGAGCTATCATCGTCGTCTTATCGATCCCCGATCTCTCATGAGCTAGAGTACCGAGTAAATTACACAGTGTGCAGAGCGAGATAGCCGCAGGCTCAGATTTCGAGGCATGGACAAGACGTGGGAATGTACCGGTGTCCCCCACGACAGCGCGTCCCTCCACCCGGTAGCCGTCAAACCCCATCAGATTCAGACACATATATCACTCCCCACCTCTGAATTACTATCATCTCTGTATATATCTCGTGGATGCGTGCCTCGTGAACAATGAATAGCAGCGGCTGCAGCCAGTCAGCGTGCAGCCCCTAAGCTAGCCTAGCCTAGCCTCCCTTTTTAACTGCGGCGCATGCATGCAGCAGTGTGTGCCGGCCGGCGTCAAGAGCCCGGCGGAAGCGCCAGCGAGAAGCAGAGAATCGAAAGAAAAGACGAGCGACTCAACAGTAACAGCCAGCGCTAGCTGCCTGATGAGGCAGAGCTGAGCCTGATGACCAACCACGTACGTACTTAAGGAATCGACTTGAGCTTGCCGCCCATCGATGCGCGTTCGTTGGCGGTTTATGTCTAGTTTCTGCATGCCCTCTCTGCAGCTCTGCTGCCATTGACCTGATAGAGATGGTTAGAGAAAAGCACTCACTCGTATCGACATATATATATACTGGTGTGAAATGGTCAGAGCTAGCTGCACGAATTCCTTTACAAATTAAACTGGCGTGACGACTTCGATTACTCTAGGTGAGGCCTGAGTAAATTAAAATCGCCAACATAAGTTACTGATATATATATATACAGATACAGATGGGCGCCTCGCATTTCGCAAAACAAAAACATGATTGGCATATATATACCGCCAGAGACAAGGAAAGAAGACAAGCAAGCGTAATTCCAGAGGCCATCCAACAACATACATACAAGAAGGTAGCTAGCTAGCTAGTACAGGCAATTCATCAGCTGGTCGGAAACATTAAAATCGGTGCATGCTCTTTACAACGTGACCTATAGATATACTAGCTTGTGTGCACATCGATCGATCACACCGGTACAAGCACACACACACACGCACAATACTACCTATCTTGTGGACGTGTCGATCTATGCACCAGTTCAAGGGAGCAGCTGTGCATGCACGGCACAAGCTAGCTATATACGCATGGGGGCCGGGGGCCATGATCATCGAGATGGATGTAAGCGCCATACAAAATGCATGACGTGATCGAGTTGAGATGGAATGGTGATAGCTAGCATGTCAAGTGTGTACATGAGCGGGATCGAGTAATTGAGTTACTACTACTCACTGCATGTGTTTCTTTTCCTTTGTTTTTTTTTTTTTGAACCCCACAATTTGACACATGCATGCAGCAGGCAGGCAGATGCAGATGCATATATAGCTGAGGAGGTGTAACATCAGTACGTATGCCCGATGCCAGATGACTAGCTAGCTCGCTCCTTGAAAGGTGCTGCGTCACTGCTGTCCCTCGGATGCCGTGGCAGCGCTTTCCTGGGATTCCCCGCTCTCATCTTGGGCCCCATGCACCGCGCGCCAAACCGCCCTCCAACTAGGGTTAACTTGCCTAGATATTTCCAAAAAAAAAACTAGGGTTAACTTGTGCACAACTTGCAAACATACCTAGTATTGGATCTTAGGCATACGATTTCAGTCATGCGAGCCCTACATAATATAGTATTGTCTACTAGAAAATCATCGGCGTTTAATTTGCTGCGGATTTATCGGGTAACATCTATTTATTACAAACTTTCACCCTTTCAGCCAAAAGTTGTACATCTAACCAAATCATCTCTTTAGTGCTTTAAGATCCAATGGTTGATATTTCAATTAAATTAGATATGATGATCCATTACCAATTCAAAAGTGGCGTGGCACTTTTTTTTTTTGAAAGAGAAGACAGGAGCTCTGCTAAATGCATTAAAGATAGGAGAGAGCAAACGAGTTTACAGGAGATTAGGAGTTTTAAAACAGAATGAGTTCAGACAACATGTACAAAAACAACCAGCCCTGCAGACAGACAGTACTTGAACTCTCAGGTCAAACCCAGTATGGTCTCAATTGGCGTGAAGAGAGAAGATCGTAAAAGTGGTCGCCCCACGCGTCGCGAAAAGCACCCTCCACTTCAGACCACCACGAAGGCAGCCGCTCGGTTGTGCACATCATGGGCGATTGCGCTCGCTACTTGCTGCACCGTACGGTAGGTATTGTTGAAGATCCTATTTTAAAGTTGTGCACATCATGGGTGATTGCACTCGCCACCTGTTGCACCGTACGGTGTGCATATCATGGGCGATTGCGCTCGCCACCTGCTGCATCATACGGTAGGCACATCATGAGCAGCCGCTCGGTTGCGCATATCATAGGTGATTGCACTCACCACCTGCAGCACCGTACGGTGCCACCTGCTGCACCGTACGGTAGGCACATCATGGTGTGGCACTATGAGGATGCATTAGGAGTCAATTTTAGAGTAAAGAAGGATTTGGTTACCAAAAGATGAAAACTGTATATATCATATGCTTTTGTATGGTACGGTCACGCATCGAGGTGTCTGAACAGCAAAGTTAATTTCTGTTACGTATACTGCTACACATGTGCCTACTTACATAGCATATACCATCTGAGATTCATGGTTTATGCAATGGTTAAAATGTGCATGTGTACTTATGTATCCAAAAAAAAAAATGGAATGCTAGCTAGTGTGTTGGTGCACTACCAGTGGCTCAGATTCAGATCACGCATGCAGCTAGCACAGTCCATGCAAGCATTAATTGCTGGAGTACGATCTTAATTAGGGCATGCAAGAAGAGCCACCTTTTTCCGACCGGCGGCGCGCGCATTAATTGCAATGTGAGCTACACGAGGACGTACGTTGACGCTTGGCTAGGACTCAGCTATGAAGTTGTACGTGATCAACACGAAAAGTCAATCAAGTCAGCGTCACCAGTCAAACTTAGGATCGATCGACAAGCACAATCAGATTGACAATTGGAAAAGTCGTCGACTTGGACTTAAACATGCGTAATATGTACCGAGTTTAATCAGACCAAGTAAACCAAGACAAAATCTCTCACACTCTGAAATTCAATGTAGAATTGTAGACTTATATAGTACATAAGTATTGTGAGCTTGATCGCATCGCGTGTTATGCCTTTGCTTATATATGCAACTCAGAAAACGACTAGCTAGGGCTATATATGGTCGGCATTGCTATTGTTCTCTGAAAGCATTAAGTGGGTTACATATATAGAGCAGAGCGCAACAGCAGCAAACTGGCTCTAGATCTCTCATCAAATCTTGGTTTCGATCAAACCTCTGCAGTCAACACATGTCCTTCCCATTCCAAGACATGCAAGAAATACTTTCTCCTTTTTTTTGTGTCAATCCTTTTCGGTGTTGACTGCTAGGGGTTGGAGCTTAATTGCAACTAGCATGCTAGTTTATTAGATCTTTTTGGTGATTCTCTTAATTAAGTACACATGTGTTGGTCGAGTGATCGAACCAAGCGTGGACGCAAGGCTACCTAACCTCACAAGGCCGACAAAGTAGGTCATAGAAAATATTCCTTTTTGCAATTTTTAATTAATTTCGAACAGCCATTGCCAACCACTAAAGTAGGACGAGTACAAATACACTAATAATTCTCCTAGATTACACAATTCATTACATGCTCTTTTAATTACAAAAAACAGGTAAGCTGTGAGGAAACAAGATAAGGTCGGTCCAAAATGGGTGGCAATTGGCCATGCGATATTGATATCTTCTAGCTACCACCAAACATTTTGTACTACTACTCGCTAGTCGTCGATGTCAGACTAGACTAAAGTAAAAGTTTTGAGTTTTTTTTTTTCAAAAAAAATCTGATCGATTCAATAATTGAGTTACGATCGATGGAGCCCGGCCGTTCACGAAGTAAATCCCATCCTCAACTTAGAGATGCGCGATTCGTCATGCACAATTAAGCGTGCAACTCACTTGAAGTTCTTAATCACTGTACTTAATTTTAAAATTGAGAAAGAGAGCTTTGCTAACTGTTAATAGTACAACCTCGTGACAAGAACTAGCCATAGCTAATTTTCCTTGCTATTTGTTATATATATAGCTTGTCCTGTTGTTGACGGTGCACGGTTTGTCCTTTACTTGCCATCTTAATTTGGCACTGTATAACTCCCCCCTATACGGATAGTAATTTACTCCTTCCTATACGCCGTCATCTAGCTACTAAGCTTTGGAATTTCTGGGGAGACGAAATGATCAGCTGATCACATGCACGTCTACACATACGCACACACATTATGTTTCTTCTTGAGTAATATATGTCTGTTTGTCCTCAATTTTTGATGGGTCGTACATATCACATGCAATGGTGCATGGCATATCACAAAGGAATTTACAAAGTAATATCTTATTGTTATATGGCCCGCTAGGCCTTAACAAGCAAGGTACATGACAAAGAATGTTGCGAAAAAAGAGGAAAACAAAATTATCTTAATTTGCACCTAGCGCAAGCATTTCTGTTTCATTTTTTACTTGCTTAGTCAAACAGTGAAATGAGGAATAAGGTAAGAAAGATATTTACGAACGAAAACATTAGCTAGGTCTGCAACATTTATGAAATATCAAAACCATTGCATGCATATTCAAAGTTTATGTTCACCATTTTAGAGGTTATTCAACATCACATCGGAGGAACAACTTGATTTCATGAGGTCGATCGGTGGCTGATACTCTGATCCAACTCTCCTGTTCAAAGTTAGCTAGTTTCTTTAGAAAATATTTATTTAATTTACCTATTGTCGAACATAAACTTATGCTGCATATATAGAATAAGTAAACACAAATTGATGTAGAAACATGTGGTCCTTGATCGTTGATCTGGGCCATCTATTCTTAATCTAACTGCTAACATTTCTTATTCTCATTCTCCAGCATTTTGGTCTAACTCTCATTCGGCACATTAATTCTCATAATCTCCTTTTACAATACAGACACACACACATGAAGCCTATATTCTACTCTTAAAGAGTAGTTACTCCTTATGGCGTCTCTCGTGACCTAGGGAGTATCTTGCATAGTGAATGGTATATATATATATGTGTGATATACGAGTATATATAAAACTATGTAGGTAGTACATATATTTTTCAGAGATGGCATGTATATTTTTTAGATACATTCCTTTTCATGTGTGTATATGAAAACCATGGACTTTCTTTGTAATTTTTTCATGTGTACCACATAGAAGTATCTTATAATTATTAGTATATGAGAGTACTCGGAGTAATTAATAAAGGAGTATTTCAAGTTTGTTTATGCGATATATCATCGATGAGAGTAACTACACCCGGAAGTAGATGTTATCGGAGAAATTAAGGAGTATATCAAGTTTGTTTATGCGATATCATCGATGAGAGTAACTACACCCGGAAGTAGATGTTATTCCTAACGGTTAATTTTAGTTTGTTACAACTTAAAATGAAAAGAAAAGGTTTCAATGATTGCAAAAGTGATTATTGAGAGCCCCAGAGTGTTAGGCAATGCAAACAACCCTCATGGCTCTCGAATCCACAAGTCACGTACTGATAGCATGATATCAATATGTCTGTTACTACTTACTGTCTCTTACTACGTACTACACGTCCTGAGACACAAGCCAAGCGAGTAATTCAGGTAAGCAAGCAAGCATGCATCCAAGACAAAAGCCCACCCCAGTGCCCGAATGATGCAACATCAGAGAGAGAGAGAGAGAGAGAGAGAGAGAATATGAGAATATGGGATGCATGAGGTGGTGAAAGGGATGAGCATCTCCCTGTGGGTCCCCACAGGCCAGGCTCACGTGGCCCCCCCTCCCAGGTCGCTGTCCATGGCGCATCGCCAGCTCTCTCTGGTCGTGGCGCGTGAGACGATAGAGGAGGTATCGAACCCTCGCTCGCTCATAACCAACCACTCCGCTCAGTGGGCACTGGGCAGTACTCCTCCTCCTTCGCTCCCAGTTCCCTGCACAGTACTCCCAATACATCGATCCTTCCTGATCGAACACTCCAAAACTTGGAGAGAATCGAAGGGCATGAGGTGAACAAGGTGATAACTGGAGTGCCCCGGTCTCCTATTGGCTTTTCCAATTTATTATTGGCTGGTTCGTGCGTGTTTCCGAGCTTCTATATAACGATCTCACTTTAATTTGCTCATGTTTTTAGTAAGACGACTCTATATATCTATCCAGCCAGTTCATGTTTTTTTGTTTGGTACTTCTTAGATGCTGTTCTGTTGCTGCTGCTTTGGTTTCATCTCCTGTTAAATTCTCCTGCTTCCCCCTCGTTCTCCATGCCCTCCCTAGCTCGGTGTTTCTCCTAGCTCTTTTCAGCTGCCTTGTTTGTCACCTGAACAACGTCTGAGTTAGTTTGTTGGTTTGTAGAGAGGAGCCCGTTTGTCCTGTGGCACACAGATCCATCCATGCTCTAGCCAGTATCATGCATGTACTATACTACTACTTGCATCCTCAATTTTGGCATGGTCATACTCTTCATTCATATATATCCATTTAGCTAGCTAGCTTCGATCGATAGAGAGTATATAGCAAGCTCACATCATTTGCCCCTTCTCTCCTTTGTCTTTTAGATCGATCGTCCAGACCAGAAGAGACCGGAAGCTAGAGAGAGACAGAGAGAGAGAGAGAGAGGGAGGGAGGGAGGGAGAGCAAAAGGCTAACCGAGTCAGGTAGACTACTGTCCAAGCTACACACACGTACCGTAGTTGCCACTGCGTGTCTTCGACTAGTCAGTAGCCACCTTCCATGCTTGTTATTACCTGAAGCCATAAGAGAACAACTCAAGGTGTGGTGGCGCCGCGCGGATAGCAGTTATCTAGTAGGCGCGTGCTGTGCTAACTCTCTGCGGTAGATGGCGGCTGCCTCGTCCGCACCCTTCTTTGGACTCGGCGAAGCCCAGATGCAACCGCCGCCGCAGCAGACGGTGCCTCCCCCTTCACAGAACGCCGTTGCTGCCCCTGTCGCGGCCGCGGGCACACCGGCGCCCAAGAAGAAGAGAAATCAGCCTGGCAATCCAAGTAAGTAAACCAACCCTCTTTCAATTCGATCTCCTTGATTGGTTACTCAATTATAACCAAGAACCCTAATTCAGTAGTTTCTCCTTTATTGCTATATCTCCTTCAAAAAGATACAATATTTCGTTCTTTTTTTCCCCTGTGGATCGATCAATTATATGAATAATTGTGGATCAATTGATAAATACTGATTTATTGATCCAGATCCAGATGCGGAAGTCATCGCGCTGTCGCCGCGGACGCTGCTGGCGACGAACCGGTTCGTGTGCGAGGTGTGCAACAAGGGGTTCCAGCGCGAGCAGAACCTACAGCTGCACCGGCGAGGGCACAACCTGCCGTGGAAGCTGAAGCAGAAGAACCCCAAGGAGACGCGGCGGCGGGTGTACCTCTGCCCGGAGCCGACGTGCGTCCACCACGACCCGTCCCGCGCTCTGGGCGACCTCACCGGCATCAAGAAACACTACTGCCGCAAGCACGGCGAGAAGAAGTGGAAGTGCGACAAGTGCAACAAGCGCTACGCCGTCCAGTCGGACTGGAAAGCGCACTCCAAGACCTGCGGCACGCGCGAGTACCGCTGCGACTGCGGCACTCTCTTCTCCCGGTAATTAGTTATTAACCTCATCCATCAATTACTCCACTGGCGAGTCTTAACATACGGATATGATTCTAGGAATCAGATTTACTGGCTAGTGATTCTACTTTTTGGAGTACTAGTTTTGAATTTTTTATGTGGGAGTAAGGTATATATATATGATTGGGTCATGATGAATTCACTCATGAGTTGGAGGGCACGGAAAGGCATGAAGCGGAGGTGATTTGATGCGCGCGTGGGTGTTAGGGTTAGGGTTGTCGGTTATTTGTCACCGGCTGGCTAGCTTAGCCTAGCTAGCTTCTCTCTCTGTGTCTCTGTGCCCGGCCGTGCTGTGCCTCCTTGCGTCTTTCTTCTTTCAAAATTGGGTTTGGATTCCTTCTCCTTGCGCCCGCCGATGAGAGAGAGAGAGAGAGAGAGACTGGATCTGGTCACACGTGAATTGCTCTTGTCTGGAGGGGGCACAGGTAGGTCACTAGAGATATGCACTCCTGTATGCTGCCATGCTCATTTCGAGAGTTCAAAAACAAAAGGCCGACCTCTTTTTCACCTCGGAATCCACACCTGGCTTAGCTTCATCTCACTTCACGCTTCTCTCTCTCTCTCTCTCTCCCCACCTGTTCACGTGACGACATGTCTTGCAAGCAGTCGCAGCAAGGCCACGGCAGGCTTGTTCTCATGTGATGGATGGGACGCATGCATCATCCATCAGGCATACGCATGCAGCGACAACTCTATTCTCTCATGGCGCCTGTGCTGTGCTCGATCGAGCCAAGCTAGTAAGTAGTACGTGCTACTTGTTTGCAGCAACAACGTACGATTGCATGCGCCTCCGTGGGGAGAGGTCGATGCCAATGGACTTAATTGCTCTGTGTGCCTCTATTCGTGTAAACCTATCTATCACATATGGTGGTTAGGATAAGGCACACTTGCCTGTATTTGGGAACTTGGAACCTAGTTTGCAATTATATATAGGGTTTTGATAAATATCATCCGGATGTTTTCTTAGATGAAAAACATCCAAATTATGAAGCGTTAAGTTGGATCTACTTTGAGATCTATAAACCGTGAAGAGAGGTGGGAATATATTTTGATGGAAGGTTTGATACTTTGATCTAAGGTTCCAAAATTTAGATGTTTAATTTAAGAAACAAAAACATCCGGACGAAGGCTAGACGGCACAGTCTTTGGGCCTCACGTTTACATCCTTCCATTGGTTTTGCCTTGATTTCCATTTCTCGCTAACTCGATCGAATGCTTTTCACGGGCAGCAGTGTAATTCCACCCCAATTTGGTACTGTCGTATCAGTAAGCTAGCACTAGTGAAAGCTAGATACTTACTTTGTTCAAAAATTTATGTCATTTAATTTTGGACATTGCATGGCCTGGGTTTTATATTACTAGTATGTTAGCAAAAACATTGTATTGTGAAAAGTACTTGACAGTTAAAAAAATCTAACGGTATCGTTTCCATACTATTAATCTAAATATTTCTTTACCACCTAAAGTTGGAAAAATTACTATATGTGTTTTGATTTTTGTAACAGAGGGGTACGTGCCGATTGTTAATGCAGTACGTAGTACCATGTCTGCAAGGTTAATCAATTCACTAGCTGTGCCAGTTTAATTACTTCTTCACACATTACATATATTGAAAAGCATCTTTTGTTCGTTATCACAACGATTTGGTTACCGTACGTTCGCCAGCAATATATACTAAATGACATCAAGCACAATCACGCAACTAGACATTGTGCCAGTGCAAAATAATTATTCAGTTAAATGTACTCCCTTCGTTACCGCAT
The DNA here is from genome assembly GCA_036346375.1 of Guadua angustifolia. Taxonomy (NCBI): domain Eukaryota; kingdom Viridiplantae; phylum Streptophyta; class Magnoliopsida; order Poales; family Poaceae; genus Guadua; species Guadua angustifolia. The sequence continues at coordinate 64,075 of JAYEVE010000720.1, forward strand.
AGCTGTCATTCTACATTATTGCACATACATCAAGGCATATCTACAAAAGACTGTGTTACCCTCCTTGATTAGATCACTTATTGCTCTCTGGATGGTGTGTTATTCTAGTCCATAGTAAGTGACTTTAAAAATAGCTCCAGGAGAGTATGTAAAAGGAAAAGATAGTAAAAAGTCATCTCTAAAATTATAGAATGATATGTATTTATAAGCAAAATTTGAAAGATAGAATGACATGTATTTGGGAATAGAGGGAGTAGATATCATTCGATGTTCTTGCACATCAACGAAAAAACATATACAAATAACCATATTACCCTCATTCAAAACATTCATTAGGTTGTTTATTGTTCTTGAATGGTGTATGTTTTCTAGTTTGTATTAGTTAAATGAACGTGGAAATATATAACCATATAGATAATAAAAGGGAGGGGCATCTCAGGAAAAATATTTAAAATTTCCTCAAAATATTACAACCAACAATGCTGTGTTGTTTCTTACGATTTGCATGGGTTGCGTAATTTACAGGCCAGCCAATATGAGATTGCCAGGCCTAAAAACTTCATAGATCCTAAAAGCACATGTAATCCAACTATATGTGCATTTTAACATACTGGTGTACGAGTATGTAATTTTGTTAATGGGGTGGCCGGGTTGTCAATGTATACATATAATAAGGTGACTATTTTTTTCTTAAGCTTACGTTACATGCCTTTTAGTAACTGGATCTAAAACAGCATCTAGCACATACAACACACATCTCAAAGCTAGTCTAGCGGCAAGGAAAATCGACCTAGTTAATTAGCTTTAACAAAACATCAAACAACTTATAGATAACAAAACATTTTTACGTTTCCTAAAAAACTGATTCTGCGTACAATTAATTTGGATGAATAAAATTTTTACGCTAAAACGTAGTATATATATATATAGTATTGTCTGCAGTCTGTACACATGTGGTATTGTCTGGGATTGTGTTTTACAAATATTGCCACGTGAACATGTTTATTGGGTTTGACCCTGCATGGGCGCATTGCAGGAGGGACAGCTTCATCACCCACCGCGCGTTCTGCGACGCGCTGGCGCAGGAGAGCGCGAGGATGCCGCCGATCGGCGCCGACCTCTACGGCTCCGCCGGTAGCATGGCCTTCGGGCTGTCCGGGATGGCTGCAACCCAACTGCCGACCTTCCAAGACCATGCCCACTCTACGGGCGCCACCGCCATCAGCGGCAACGCGGCAGCATCGCAGTTCGAGCACTTTATGCCGTCGTCCGCTGGCTCCTCCCCGTTCTGCCCCGCGCAACCGGCCTCATCGTCGTCCTCGCCATTCTACCTCGGCAGCGCCGAGGACGGCCAAACCAAGTCCGGCCACACCTCACTGCTTCAAGGCAAGGAGGCCTTCCACGGCCTGATGCAGCTGCCGGAGCAGCACCAGCCGAGGAATAACAACCTCCTCAACCTGGGGTTCTTCTCGGGTGCGGGTGCGAACGGCGGCCAGGACGCGCGCCTTGTCTTCGCGGACCAGTTCAACGGTAACGCGGCCGGGAACGGCCGCGCTGGAGGCGGCGATCACTGCAACAGCAGTACTAACCCTGAGACGTCGTCGAACATCTTCTCCGGGAACATGATGGGCAACCAAATGGCCGGCGGCAACAGCTTCTTCCTTGTACAAGTCTTCCGAGACCGTCGCGCCGCCGCAGATGTCAGCGACTGCGCTGTTGCAGAAGGCCGCTCAGATGGGCGCGACGACAAGCGGTGCCGGCAGCGTGAACTCGCTGCTCAGAGGGCTCGGAAGCGGCGGCGCTTTGAACGGGAAACCTACCGGATCTGGGTTCATGGCTGGGGAGAGCTCGTCGTCGAGGAGCACTTGGCAGGCGGAGAACGAGAGCCAGTTCCGGGACCTGATGAACACGCTCGCAGCCTCTGGGACCGGAGCCGGGGCGGTGTTCAGCAGCGGCTTCCCCGGCGTGGACGACAGCAAGCTGAGCACGAGAGACTTCCTTGGCGTCGGTGGCGGCGTCGTGCGGAGCATGAACGGCACGGCCGGCCTACCGCTTCGGCACGGCGCCGCCGATCTTGGCATGGCTTCATTGGACCCAGAAATGAAGTAGGACATCGAACGGACAAACCATGCACAACTTCTGCATTCAAGGTAAGCAGTACCATCCTAATAGGTTCGTGCATGGAGTAATTAATCGATGTGATCAATGTTAATGGTGGTGGTGACCGACCGGTTATGTTATGTTGTTGATAACAGTGTAGTTTGTAGGGATGGATCAACAAGAAATAACAGCGTGCGACTTGAAGGGCGGACGATTTGTTGCTCTATTTGTAATGTGTTGGTACTTAAAAAATTAATTTTGGCTGGGATCAATATTGGTTTTGACCACTTTGATCATGTCATCATGTCAAATTAAGAAGGCTGGGCCAGAGCTTATTGGTTTAACTCATTCATGCACTAGCTCAAGGTGTGTGTATACCAGAGATTATCTTAATTGCCCCCAGTTACATTTCATGCGTATGCATGTTTGTTTCTTCCGTGTGTCCTGAAGCTACATATATACTTATTTTGGCCTATTGGTTGTCATATATGTTCAATTTTGAAGCTATCTTTCGATACCTCATCTGCTCTCACATTATCAATGTAGATAGGAAGCTCAAGACTAAGATCCTTCAAGCGCATTGAATTGAAATCATCTGGATAGGATCTAGCCAACTCCATTAAGCTCTCAAGGCTAAAAGCAAGAAACGAATCACTAGGACTGAAAGCAGCCATTTGTGTAAGCAAATTAGAATTAATCTTATTGAAACGGTCATTAAACTCTAAAAGTTGCAAGTCCATGACAACATTCAAGCAATCGTATCTATAATGTTGATAGTTAGTACGATTGGTCTTTTACCTTGGTTTATGTCTATCTACAAATTCTTCTTCCATATCCAACTTTAGAGTACCATGTTCATCACAAAAGGAGTATACTATCTCCAATAGGGATTCCCAACCATCATCTCTAATTTGCTGAAATTTTCGTTTAGTTTTCTCCACCTCCAACATAGCCTCTAAGATATCTTGATCTTTCCTCTGTAAACATAATGATAAAGCATTTGCATGTCCTAAGATAAGCAACATCAAATGCAAATGAAACACAAAGTCAAAATCCTTTAAATAAACACATAGACTGCTTCTGATGGTACACCAGAAATTAGGATGCATCGGAAGCCATGTTGTACTTTAGCTTCCTCCAACATAGTTCTTAGAGCAGAGATTTAAATTAATACCTCATGCAAGAGGAGGCCATGAAGTTGCTACATAAGATCGAACATGGCTATGTTGAAGGAATGCAAGATCGTGCTCTGACCCTCTGAGAGAACACTCGATGGCTGTACTCACAAGAATTTTCTGCCATCATCTGTCAAAACACGAAGATCGGCTTGATATCCTTCTAAAATAACTTGTCCCGGGAATCTTGGACGCTTCTGAAGCTACACATATCGTGATCGAGAATCTGAATTCTGAAACATGCAAGAAAAGGAGGAAGCGAAAGGATGAATATGGGTGATGAGAAGGCATAACTTGACCTTCAAAGGAAGAAGCGCTGGAGGTGTCGATCGGTTGATCTTGCGGCCATGCCGTCGAGGGAAGAAAGCAAACGCCACTACGCCGGGACCAGACCAAAGCGAAAGCAAGCGAAACGCTCGATGCACGATGGTCTTTGGCGGGAGGAAGAAATGAAACGCCACACGAGAATGCATTGCGGGCTTGCGGCGTTAGGGCATCCGCCTTGGGCCTTAACAATGATTGGACGACAGCTAGAACAAGATAGGCTTTAATTTCAGAACAACAATGACCAGCCAAAGAGGCAAAAACCATCAGGCCCATGATTGGGGTCATCCAAAATTATTTGGTGGGGTCATATACTAATATACTTAGCTAATTACATGATATTAATTAGAAGGCACTGGTGTCAGTTGACACCAGCCAAATGCATTGGATCCGCCCCTGTTTCGATACCAAGCTTAATTTCACACATGCACCCATCTCCCCGTATTATATATTGGCCTCTTGGCCCTGTTTAGAATGCATGAATCACGTCGAAATTCTGAATGATAAATTTACATTGTTTCCTTGTAAAATGACAGTGATGTGTGTGCACACGAACAAGTTTAGCACACAAGAGGTACACACAAGTAGGGGTGCAAACGGAGCGGATAATTCCCGACCGACCGAAGACCGAATTCGTTTAAAATCCGATTCGAATCCGAAAAAATGATATCCGGTTATATCCAGATTCGATCCGGATTCGAATCGCCTATCCGAAAAAAAAATATGGGGTAAGATATGGAAAGAGAAGTATCCGATCCGTATCCAGATCCATACCCGCATATCCGAGATATCCGAAAAATATCGGTGTAAATGAGTGCAATAGATATCCGATATGATCCGAAAAACATAAACATTCTACATCATATAAGTTCATATGTTGATTGGAATTATACTTGGCTGCATATTATTCTTATATAGGAAGGCAACTATTATTGAATTTGAAACACTTATATGTCTCCAAGGTTCTAGTAAAGTTTTGTGTATTTAATATCGCGACATATATGGTTTACGCTTTCACGCATTATCCGACTAACTATTAAATGTAATCGAGACTAACCGTATCCGGAGCGATCGTATTAAGCTCCGTATTAGCGACCAGAAGTAATCCGTATTAAGTATTCAAATCCGGCCTTTGTCCGTATCCGATTCTATATCAGAAAAATTTGGAATAGGATACGGAATGGCGAAATCCATCCGTATCCGATCCGTTTGCACCCCTACACACAAGTCAAGGGTGGATTCTTATGTGCCTACGTACGTACAGAAACAAAGCACGAAAAGGTTGGGAACATTTGGAAGTAGCCGAGTGCTAGAAAACAAGCAATATGGGTGAATTGAAGGTGTTTCCACGTGGAGAGAGAGTGTGTGTGAGAGTCTGTGAGAGAGAGGGTTTGGTACAAGGAATTTTTAATAATACATTTTTTCAAAATTTCAAAATATACCACGAAAAAATAATTACATAAATATACCCTTGTCACATGTTGGTTGAGCGACATTTAAATGTCGCCTAACCAACGGGCAACAGGAGGCCACGTCGCACGATCAATGCGTTTTACAGCGCGGGGACAAGTAGACGTGACGTTTTTGTCGTCTATTGATCGTGCGACGTGACCTCTTGTGATAGAGGTATATTTATGTAATTGTTTTTTTCCGTGGTATATTTTTGAAATTTTGAAAAAAAAATGTATTATTAAAAAAAAAGTTCTTGATACAAAATCTGAATGTGAGGTTTGGTTTCTGTGATCGAAGGACATGCCAATAGGTGAATTTTTTGCTATTATGGTGAAATTGAAAATTTATTTACGGATTTAGCTCTTTATGCATCGAATTACGAAATAGCCCTAAGCGGTATAATTCGCGCCGGATCCGCGGAATAATTTTTTAATTTTTTCCTTGATTTTCATGACGCCAAGCAATGAATAATTTTTATTATTTTTTCTCAGCCAATTCGCGGACCCACGGTAGCGGAATAATTTTTAATATTTTTTAATATTGGCGGACGAGTAGCGGATTAATTTATTTTTATTTTTTTAAAGTTTTTAATATTCATGATGTCGTCGTGGAATAATTATTCAATTTTTTCCGCGGTTTTTTCGGTTTTTTATTTAGTTTTCTCTTAACCCATGGCGTCTGGCCAGACCAGCGAATTCAGCTCGGGGACCATGAGTCGATCGTCTGCATACCCTTGCCTTGTCATGTATGGTGTGGTATTTGGTGAGGCGTTCAGTGAACCTGGCACGAGGCGGGGATCATGACGCTATGTGTGTGGCGGATTTTTACTCTTCTAGCGAATTTAAAAATTATTCTGGTTTAAGAAATTTCGCGGACATGCAGATGGAATATATTTTTTATTAATTTTTAATTTTCCATGGGCGTGCACAGCGGAATACTTTTTAATAATTTTTTAATTTCTCTGCGGACGTAAACCGCGGAATAATTTTTTATTTTTTTCTCGGTTTTTTTGGCGATGGTTTTTCCGGGTTTTTTTCGAGCAGACGAGCGGTGAAAATAGGTTCAAACGACGTCAAAAAATTTTTAAATTTTTTTTGTAGGTTCCTGACACTTTAGAGATGTTGTCATAAACATTTCAAGTGATTATCAGATCTGTGAAATTTTAAAAATTCAAATATTTATACTATGTAGATGAAACGTTGATCGGCAAGTTTGAACCGGATGAAAAATAGTACAAACTACGTTAGAAAACTTTGAAATTTGTTGTGGAGATTCCTGACATACTTATGATATTTCTGTAAAAATTTCAGATGATGATCAAATGTGAGAAATTTTTAAAAATTCAAACATTAGTACTGTCTTGGTAAATCGTTGAGTGGCAAGTTTCATCCGAATGAAAATTAGAACAAACGAGCTTGTAAAATTTTGAAAATTTTTCTGCATGGTCCTGACACATCCATAATATTCTCATAAAATTTTCTTACGATGAACAAGTGTCATTAAGTTTAAAAAATGCGAAAAGTGCTACTGTCCTGTTAACAGACCGATGATCAATACATAGATTAAATTTAGCAATAAAAAAGATTTAAATTTTTTAAAATTTTACATAAGGGTGGCAAGGAAATGGTTAATATCTCATAAAAATTTGGAATCATGATCATGCTCCAGTGAATTTATAAAATTTGTAGAAGGCACAGTGCCATTTATGTTCTTTCTCTGTTTGTTTTTTGAAATATAATACAACAAATTAAGTTCAGTGCTTACTGCATTGATAGATTTTATTGACCAAACCAAGAAAGTTGAAACTTTTTGAAAATTTTATATTATCTTACTAAGAAATAAATTCATCAACACTAAAAATATCAGAAATTAATAAATTAATTTGAGATATTTAAAAATTCAAAAACAGAGAGAGTTAAAAACTAGTACTTTGAATGTCGAATTTTTATAAATTCTGGGAAATATTTTGAGTTAAAATTTTACATAAGAATCCAAAGCTCAAATAAATTTGAAAAACAAAATTTCAAAAAGTTATAAAAATATTTGAATTGCTCGATAAATCCAAAATAGAAATATGTACACATACATTGTCGAGTATTATAAATTCATGAGTAATATTTGCCTCTAAATTTTATCTGATCGAACATTGCTTTAGTTAGTTAGTTTGTCAAGCAATTTCGTCACCATTGTAATGCCCTTCTAATATAATCTAATCCTTTGCTTATTTTATCATCTGAACTTTCACTTTGTATATGCCCTTCAAATTTTCTAACGTGGTTTGTTTCATTTTCATTAGGTTCAAACTTGTCGGCGGCGTTTTATCGGGACAGTTGTATTGTTTGAATTTTAAAAAATTTCTCACATCTTAAAATCATTTAAAATTTTTATGGTAATATCACTGATTTATCAAGAACCTCCATAAAAATTTCAAAATTTTTTCGATGTCGTAACCACGTGGTTTCATGGCGCGAGTGCCTTTTTCGATTTTAAGTAACTTCCTACCGGGCAATGTCGGCTATCTCGCCCATACGTAAGTGCTAGCCAGCGTTGCGTAGTTCGCCCTTGATTTTTCCGTATTTTTGGGCGTATCCGCTTGTCCCGTGGCCCTACGAAAACCCTAAGTGGCCGCGATTTGATGGTTACATGGCGCGAGTGCCATTTCCGATTTCGCAACTTCTTCGGAACAGCGTCGGCTATCTCGCCCATCGTAGTAGTAGCAGCGTTGCGTGGGTCGCTCTTGATTTTTCGTATTTTTGGCACGGATCCACTGTCATGAGACTCTGAAAACCCTAAGTGCCCACGATTTCCACGGTTTCGTGACCGCGAGTGATTTGAGTCGCAATTCCAATCCGCGACAGAACTGCGATTATTGAGACAAAGATGTATGTCAATTTAGAATTGCGACTATAGGGTATTTCTGTAATTTTTTTTGACATAATATTTCTGTAAATTTTTAACAAACATATATTATTTTAAAAAAATTCCATCTAATTGCCCTCGTCAATATCTTATAATATTTGTGGTGGTATTATAACAAAATGTATGTCAATTTTTTCCTGTGATATATTTTTGAAATTTGAATAAAAATGTTTTATTGAAAAACAAATTCTTGAATCGAGCAAATAGGAAAAGAAAAAAAAAAGCGGAAAAGGAGAAAAAAAAGCAAGAAGAAAAAAGCAGGAATATTAAAAACTTTAAAAAAATAAAAAAATTAATCCGTAATTTGCTGCAGTGGAATATTAAAAAAAATTTTAAAAAATTATTCCGCGTTGTGGATCCGCGGAATTACCTGAGAAAAAATAATAAAAAATTATTCCGCCGACTGGAACCGCGGAAATTCGGGGGAAAAAATTTTAAAAATTAATCCGCAGATCCCGACCGCGGAATTCTACTGTTTAAGGGCTATTTCTGTAATTCCGTGTATGCAGGGCCTAAATCCGTAAATAATTTTTCAAATTCGGCCAGAAGAGCAAAAAAAGTACCACCGGCCTGTTGGCAACTTAATTGGCACCACTTGGATCGATCGTAACATCTCGTGAGGCGTCGATTTTCATGTTACTGTTGATTGAAATATCGATCGGAACTTTTTAGGTGTCTAGCCAAGTCAGAACTTTGTCGCGGTGTTTTTGCTCTGCCTTTTACTGCTTGCAAAGTCTTGTCTTTGTGCCCGAAACTTACGCGCAGAAACCAATCCGTTAACCGAAACATCGCAGGTCCTGAGGGGCCAAACGGTGGACGTACGGTCGTTGGTTCTACGTACAGAACTAAAATATCAACCATTACATTCCGCCTGGGATTGCCGAGTGAAGGGAGTGGCCACGTGTCGCCCTTCCTGTTTTTGCGAAAAGGCCCTTGCGTTCCTCTAAATTACGGATAGGTCCCTCGAAATTACGAACAGGTCCTTCGCGATTTTTTGTGAGGGGAAGATTTTAAATTTTTTTTCGCGTTCGGGTCCCTCGCGCGGTACTTTACAAAAAAAACCCCCCTTAAATTCAAATCGCGGACATGCCCTTTTCTAATTTTTCAGGATAGCGGATAGGTCCAAAAACGTAACAAATAGGTCCTCGCTCCTTACGTCTAGGTCCTTTCTCCGTTTTTCACGGAAAAAATGTTTTCGTCACCAGAAATATATGTGCATCTCTAAGAAGGTTGTCATCACGTCAGGTCCTTTCTCCATTTTGGCCGGAAAAAATGTTTTTGTCACCAGAAATATGTGTACAACTCAAAAAAGGTTGTCGTCACTAATAATTTTTCGCCCTTTTCCTCTAAGGTTGTTTTCCCGCTCGTTTTCCACCTCGGTCTCGATATTTCCCGGATAATTAAATCGAAAGAGATATTTCTACAACTCTAACTCTTTATTTTTCCCCGTAGCTCGGTTTACTTGCTTTTTTGATTGAGAAATATGTTGAAAATCGCGTTTGCGTCGTTTAAATCGATTTTTTCCTCGCCCACACAACACGGCGTGCGATGACGCTTCTCTCTATTTTTCCCGTAACTTTCGGTTCTTTGTTTCCGGAGCACATTCACTTTGGATTGCGAGTGAAGGAGTAGCCACGTGTCGCCCTTCTGTTTTTTGCGAAAAAGGCCCTTGCGTTCCTCTAAATTACGGATAGGTCCTCGAAATTACGAGCAGGTCCTTCGCGATTTTTTGTGAGGAAGATTTTAAATTTTTTTAGCGTTCGGGTCCTCGCGGTACTTTCTGAAAAAAACCCCGTTAAATTCAAATCGCGGACATGCCCTTTTCTAATTTTTGGGATAGCGGATAAGTCCAAAAGCGTAACAAATAGGTCCTCGCTCCTTACGTCTAGGTCCTTTCTCCGTTTTTCACGGAAAAAATGTTTTCGTCACCAGAAATATATGTGCATCTCTAAGAAGGTTGTCATCACGTCAGGTCCTTTCTCCATTTTGGCCGGAAAAAATGTTTTTGTCACCGAAATATGTGTACAACTCAAAAAGGTTGTCGTCACTAATAATTTTTCGCCCTTTTCCTCTAAATTTGTTTTCCCTTTCGTTTTTCCACCTCGGTCTCGATATTTCCCAGATAATTAAATCGAAAGAGATATTTCTACAACTCTAACTCTTTATTTTTCCCCAGTAGCTCGGTTTACTGCTTTTTTTGGTGTAGAAATATGTTGAAAATCGTGTTTGCGTCGTTTAAATCGATTTTTTCCTCGCCCACACAACACGGCGTGCGATGCGCCTTCTTGTCTATTTTTTCCCCGTAACTTCGATTTATTGCATTTTTCGGAGCACATTCACTTTAGGATTGCCGAGTGAAGGAGTAGCCACGTGTCGCCCTTCTGTTTTTGCGAAAAAAGGCCCTTGCGTTCCTCTAAATTACGGATAGGTCCTCGAAATTACGAACAGGTCCTTCGCGATTTTTTGTGAGGGGAAGATTTTAAAATTTTTTTCGTTCGGGTCCCTCGCGCGGTACTTTACGAAAAAACCCGTTAAATTCAAATCGCGGACATGCCCTTTTCTAATTTTTCAGGATAGCGGATAGGTCCAAAAACGTAACAAATAGGTCCTCGCTCCCACGTCTAGGTCCTTTCTCCGTTTTCACGGAAAAATGTTTTAAATCACCGAAATATATGTGCATCTCTAAGAAGGTTGTCATCACGTCGAGTCCTTTCTCCATTTTGGCGGAAAAAATGTTTTTGTCACGAAATATGTGTGCAACTCAAAAGGTTGTCGTCACTAATAATTTTTCGCCCTTTTCCCTCTAGGTGTTTTCCCTTTCGTTTTCCACCTCGGTCTCGATATTTCCCAGATAATTAAATGAAAGAGATATTTCTACAACTCTAACTCTTTATTTTCCCCGTAGCTCGGTTTACTGCTTTGTTTTTGATTGTGAGAAATATGTTGAAAATCGCGTTTGCGTCGTTTAAATCGATTTTTTCCTCGCTCACACAACACGGCGTGCGATGCACGCGCTTCTCTCTATTTTTCCCCGTAACTTCGGTTTACTGCTGTTTTCGGAGCACATTCACTTTGGGATTGCCGAGAGTGAAGGAGTAGCCGCGTGTCGCCCTTCTGTTTTTTGCGAAAAAGGCCCTTGCGTTCCTCTAAATTACGGATAGGTCCCTCGAAATTACGAACAGGTCCTTCGCGATTTTTTGTGAGGGGAAGATTTTAAAATTTTTTTCGTGTTCGGGTCCCTCGCGCGGTACTTTACGAAAAAAGCCCCCGTTAAATTCAAATCGCGGACATGCCCTTTTCTAATTTTTCAGGATAGCGGATAGGTCCAAAAACGTAACAAATAGGTCCTCGCTCCTTACGTCTAGGTCCTTTCTCCGTTTTTCACAGAAAAAATATTTTCGTCACCAGAAATATATGTGCATCTCTAAGAAAGTTGTCATCACGTCAGGTCCTTTCTCCATTTTGGCCGAAAAAAATGTTTTTGTCACCAGAAATATGTGTGCAACTCAAAAAAGGTTGTCGTCACTAATAATTTTTCGCCCTTTTCCCTCTAGGCTATTTTCCCCTCGTTTTTCCACCTCGGTCTCGATATTTCCTAGATAATTAAATGAAAGAGATATTTCTACAACTCTAACTCTTTATTTTTCCCCGTAGCTTCGGTTTACTGCTTTGTTTTTGGTGTGAGAAATATGTTGAAAATCGCGTTTGCGTCGTTTAAATCGATTTTTCCCTCGCCCACACAACACGGCGTCGATCGCCACGCTTCTCTCTATTTTTCCCGTAACTTCGGTTTCTGCTTTGTTTTCGGGCGAGAAATATGTTGAAAATCGTGTTTACGTCCTTTCGTCGATTTTTTCTCACATCCACACAGCACGATGTGCAATAGCACGCTACCCTGTCTAGTATAATGCATGTATCATGAATTTGCACCCTGCAGGTAAGCCGGCCCGGCCCTAACTTGGTTTCACCACCAGGCCCTTGGGTAGGAATAGAGGCTGCTGGCAAGGGGTGTTCAGCAAATTTCAGGGGCAGGAAGAGAAGAGATGGAGGGTGAGGTGGGAGGGTTTAAACGTAAAAACAGCAGCCAGCGTTAGATATAGATTGGGTGCTTCAGATCGTTTGATTGCACGCTTGCACACATATAGGTGATTGCACATGATATTTCTCCCATATTAATTGGGCATGTTGGTATTTCAATGCGATAATTGTGTAAATATAATTTGTGTCAAATATTATATCTATTTATACCTATACTAGTTTGGCACTTAATTTGAGAAAGCTCCCACGTTAATTAGAAATATTTGACCATCTATATATCTACCAGGCCCGAATTATAATGGCTTAGATTAAAAGAAAAACTTCATGTTAAGTATAATTTAAAGTAACTAAAATTTCAAATATAAAAAGAAAAACCAGCAATTTAACTTTCATCGATTTCTAAAGTAAATCCATAAATAACTAAAATCTAGAATAATAATTAAATAAAATTTTCAAATTAAAATAGAGATTCCATGCCAATTATAAGCCAAATTAACTAAAATTTGGAATAAAAAAGAATTGAGATATAATGGCTTAGATTAGAAGAAAAAGAGTCTATGTCAAGTATAATCTTGTCGGGGCCGAGAAATCTCGACAAAGTCAATGCACGATCGGCAGGGGTCCCGATTCGGGCGATCGACAAGGGCCTCGACCTCGACCTAGCGGCGTTGATTCACTTACGACCTCGAGTTTGGGCGGTGGGGTCCCGTCCCGCATAGCCTCGACCTTGGCTCGAGGCGTCGTTTACTCGTGATTACCAAGGCCGAAGATCCGGAGTTAAAGGCGGGCGTGGGCGTCGGATCAGGGCGGTTACAACACATCTTCATTGCCGCCATGCACTACCGGGAATCTCTTGGCCGTATCTTATAGCGGTGGGAGGGTATAAATCCTGAAGTAGAAACGGCGAAGACAACACGACATCGATTGCACTAGCAATAGACCGATGAACACAACGAGCGCTCAAGCTCGGTTGTAATCCACTCTCATACTTAGGACTAGTGAATTCCTCTGCTGAGGATAAGGCGGTGTAGGGCTATTACCCTCATGGGGGCTCGATCCAGTATAATCCACTGTCACTTGCTCGTTGACGCCTCGCCCCGACCTACGTCTGATCTATCGTTGAGCGCAGCTCTTTCTGGGTCCCCCATTCACGCTAACCCCATTTTCACATTTGCGGTCAGGCGATCCCGATCGTCCACAGCTAGCGCCCACCGTGGGGCCCGAAAGCTTCGCTCATCCGGAAGAAGTTCAAGATTTTCGAGGTATGGCGTCCTCCGCAACAGCACGTTCTGCGAGCTCGGGTTCGAACGCGGTTCCCGAGCATGGAAGCTCCACATCCCTGTTCTCCCCTTCTCCGCCGCTGCACGATCAGCTCGTTCTCATGGCCGCGAGTCATGACGCGGGCAGGGAGGAGGGGCCTTGATCAAGGACCCTGAAGGCGCTCGCGGATGGCCCAAATCGCCATTAACGAGCCATAGCGCCCTCGTGAGAAAAGCGAGAAGGATGGCAATTCTACCCATTACCAGCGTGCCGCGAGTAAATACCGAATAAGCGGGTATGGGTCTTTTTTACCGCGCAGTATAGAAATGGGACTAATTCTTTGCCTTGGAGTAGCAGTATGGGTATGGGTAAGTTATACCGTGCACGTTATACCCGTTACCGTGAAATCGATGACAAGTGGTATACAAAAGCCGCTAGCTCTAATTACCAAGGATGGTGATTTTTATACTTTTTATTCTTCGATATCTTTTTCAATCTTTGGGTCAATGTGTTTATGTCTTTAGATGGTGCAAATGTTCCTTAATGACTTGGATCTTATATGTTAAAACTACAAGTACTCTATTGCACTTTACTCTTCTAGTCTTCTGTGTCATTACCGATCTATGATAATAATGTTACCAGACTAGTGATGCCTCTGAAGTTTGTTCATTTTTCTTTTCCTTACTAGTATCAGACTATCAATACCAGTCTCTTATTATATCACCAACCAAGTAAGGCTGACAAGTTGACTAGTTAGTTTCTTATACAAGCATAATAACTTATTAAGGCTATTGTTCTATGTTTTGCTTTTGAGAAGAAATATGATTTGCATAATGAAGATAACCCTTGATATATTTTACTCTTGTAATTATACTTTGGCGGAGTAGCGGGTATACTCGTGGGCGTGAGTACCCCGTGGTATTTGGTATAGGGATGTTAAGTCACCATGAAGCTTCATGGGTATACCATGAGGAATCTGAGGTCATGAGTGCGGGTATGGGCGAGGATTACCCGTGCTCGTTGTGCCGGATTGCCATCCCTACCCATGTCCACTCTCCCGAGAAAAGGAGAGAGCGGCAAGGGCAAGGGTCCTGCGGATAATGATGACGACGACATGGGTTACCAAGAGCTCCACAACCACATAGCCGTCATATTCGGGGGCTCCTCGGCGTACAAGTCCCACAGGGACTTGAAGGAGGCAGCGTGGGAGGTTTGCCATATCGCTCAAGGCAAGCCACCCGTGCAGCAGCTCAGGTGGTCCGAGCTGTCCATCACTTTCTCCAAGGGTGATTGTCCCCTTGGAATGACCAAGCCACAGAAGCTCCCGTTGGTCGTGAGCCCGACCATCAGCAATGCGAAAGTAGGCCGGGTTCTCATCAACGGCGGGAGCTCCCTGGATCTCATATCTGCTACGGTCCTGGACGAGATGCAAGTCCCTCGGTCCAAGATCAAGAGCGTAGCCGTCCCGTTCTTCGGGATCGTCCCGGGCACCTCGATCAAGCCTCTTGGCCAGATCGTCCTGCCCGTGGCGTTGAAACCTCAACAATTTCCGGACCGAGCTAATCAACCGAGGTCGTTGACTTCAAATCGGCCTACAATGCCATCCTCGGCGGTCGACCCTCTCTAAGTTCATAGCGCCCGCACCACGCTTACCGGTGCACGAAGGTCCCGGGCGAAAAGCGTCATCACCATCAAAGGCAACCATAAAGCGGCCTGACTGCGATGAAAATCGCTCGACATGGTCGAACAACTGCCTCATGGCGGCCCGAGCCAAGCCGGCGCCTCCAGGCCAAAGTTACCCTCTGGCCGGAGGAGAAACCAGGCGGTCCCTCTGAGCGAGGCCGACCCGACCAAGGTCTTCCATCCAGGATCTTCCTTAGATCCCAAATAGGAACTCGAGCTCATTACTTTCCTCGAGAAGCGGGACGTGTTAAGCAGGAACCATCCGATATGCGGAGTCCCAAGGGAAGTAATTGAGCACATGCTAGTATTCGGCACGATAAAAACACATGCGCCAAAAGCTCGAGGCGTTTTTCCCGGAGAAGCGGCGATCATCGGGATGAACTCGACAAGCTCTGAAGGCAAGCCGTCGAGAGGTCAAGCATTGAGTGGTGGCGAATCCGCTCATTGTCAAGAAAAAGGGTGGCAAGTGGCGCATGTGTAGCCGACCACCGCGCTGAAACGCCGCTTTGCCCAAGGACAACTTTCCTCTGCGTGCATTGACCCGGTGGTCGCGGCCAGCGAGTCCCAGTGATGAGCTTCTTGGATGCCTATTCGGGCTATCACGGATCGGCTTATCCCGGGGCGAAGAAGACCTCCTTCATCATGCCATTAAGCACGTTACGCTACGATCATGTCTTTCGGTCTGCGGAATGCGGTGCGACTTTCGGTAACGATCAGAAGATCTTCGAGGACGGATAGGTCGAACACGGAAGTATATTTAGATGATATTGTGGTTAAGTAAGCTCGCCTCGGGTCATGTATCCGACCTCGAGTAGACCTTTTGTAATCTCAATAGACACGAATAAAGCTTAATCTGATAAATGTGTCTTTGGGGTAAGCGGGCAAAGTTCTCGGCTATCTCATCGGGCCGCAAGGCATCGGTCCCAACCCGGAGAAAATTGAAGCCATCGAAAGGATGCAGCCTCCGAGCTCTGTAAAGGAGGTCGGCCTTAGCGGGCGCATAAGCGGCCTAAGTCGCTTCATTTCCCGGTCGAGGCGGCAGCGGTTTGCCCTTTTTAAGGCGCTCATGGTACGAGGGCCGCTGGGCGGAAAAAGCTAACCGCTCGCCGAGGAGGCGGTATCTATCCGACCCCGATCTTGGTCACGCTTGAGGTCGGGGTGCCGCTCTTACTATACCTCATGGCGACCCTCGAATCATGGCGCGGTGTTGGCGGTCGGCGGGAAGAGCGCGGCGACCAATTTACGTCGGCGAAGTCTTGCGGACCGAAGGCGGTACCACGAGGTCGAAGCTCTTGTACTCATTTGCTCGTGGCTTTGAGGAAGCTGCGCCACTATTTCCAAGCTCATAAGGTCGCCGTTCAGACCAACTTTCGCTTAAGGAGATCTAAGGAATCAAGACGCCCGGTATGGGATAGCGAAGTGGGCCATGAAGCTCGCCGAGTTCGACATTCACTTCTCTGCCGCCGCGGTGATCAAGTCCCGGATCTTGGCGGACTTCGTGGCGAATGGACAAATCCGCCCGCCGCCGCCGAGTCCCACGGATGCGAGGGCGGCCTGGACCATGTGCCAGCGGGTCCCGAGCTTCGGCGCTTCGTGGTGGCGTCGTGCAAGCCTTCGAGTCGGCGGCCCGGCTGAAAAGCGATTCGCGATTGGTAAATCAACCAAGTCAACAAGAATGTCGATGTTACGATCACTCAATGGCGCTTTACTTGGTTGGGGTGAGGAAAGATGGGCGGTACTTTAGAAATTTCAAGTACTCTACATCCCTAGGAGGAACAATTCACTGGCGATCATCTTTGAAGTCGGTTCTCGCAGATGTCCGCCCCGCGGCGCTCGTTGGCATCTGCACAAGCCCTCCAATCCCTCATGAGAGGCAACCCCGGATGCCCGCCACCCGGCGCCGGTCGTGCATCTGCGCAAGCCCTCCATTCCCTCGTAGAGGAGGCACAAGAGGCGTGAGTAACGTCTCCTTCCTCGAGCATGGTGCGAGGCTGGGCGCGCCATTAGTTCGATATCTTGCCCACAGGACCTTTGCACGAGGAGAGAAGCGGCGTTCGGCTCATAAGGCGGTCCTGCTTCTGAGACTAGTCGGCGCCTTATACATAAGGGGCACTTGGAGTCCTCTCAAGTGTATATCTCGAGAAGAGGGCAATTTCCTTCTGAGAGATATCCATGAAGGAATGTCACGGAGCTCACTCGTCCTTCCAGGACCCTCGTGAGCAAAAGTATTCGGTTGGGATACTATTGGCAGCGACTTTAGAGCGGCCTTCGGGCACTCGTGGCGACCTACAAGGCGTGCCAATTCCACGCCCATAAGGCCCACGGCCGGCGTCTGCTGCAGACCATCCCACTCTCATGGTGGTTCTTGACCTAGAAGTCGACATTCTCGGGCCTTTCCCGTGGTCGAAGGGTTGCAAATACTTGCTCGTGGCCATCGACACTTTCTCTAAGTGGATCGAAGCCGAACTGTATCAACCATTTCGGCTTAAGCGACCAAGAAATTTTTCGCGACAAGCGTGGTGGCAGCAGGGGTCCCCAATTGCCTCATCACGGACAACGGCACTTTCGGTTCACTAGTGAGTGTTCCAAGCCCTCTGCGAACATCGGAACAAAGGTGCGCCGCCTCTGTAGCTCATCCATGAGAACAGCGGAGGCGGTAGAAGCGAACAAATGGCCAAATTCTTCAAGGGATCAAGAAGAGGTCTTCAAAGACCTCGCTTGCCACTGACGGGTCATGGGTGGACAAGCTTCCTCCGTCCTCAGTGCGTATGCGACCTGTTGGCGAAACTTCACAGGCAAGGCGTCTTTCTAGCTCGTCTATGGTCTGCGAGGCAAATCACGCCCGCCCGAGTCGTGCTTGGATCCCAAAGAGTGCGCCTAGCCGATAGCATCCACCAAGGGCGTGGCGTCGCCTCGACCTCGACCTCGTAGAAGAAGCTTGAAAGAGCGCGCCGATCCGTCGTCTACCAACAAACTCTTCGAAGGCACGCATCCAAGTCAATTGACCCCGAGCCTGCGAGTTGGCGACTTCGTCCTACGCCGAATTCAGGATACGTCGAAGGCCAACAAGCTCTCCCCCAAGTGGGAAGGTCCACTCCGCAGTCGTCTCGATGTCATGGGAGGTGTCACTTTGGCAAGGGAGAGGCGCGGCGTGCTATAAGCTCTGGAACATCGACCAGTTGTGCAAGTTCTTTGTTTAAAACTGATACTCACTTTTGTATCTCTCATAGATCCACGGTTTTTCTTTTGGAAAAGAGCAAGTTCGGTTCCCTCACCCACGTAAAGTCTGTTACCTCCAAGAATTTGTGAATGCATTCAAGGTCACTGCCCGTTGGTAATCCGACTCAGTCTCGCACAAGGGCATACTTTCTTCACGATCTTGGTGATGGGATGAGCACGTTGGGCAGGAGCAATCGCTCCAAGCATTCTTCGCCCTAAGGTCGGGCGGCGCGCGCGACCGCACAAGGTGCCACGACCAACACCCAGTCACTAAAACTCACCACCAGACGCTCCAGTCTCGATAAGCCGACCTTGGTCCGCAGTAGCTCTTCGCTGCGCGATCCAAGTCGCATACAGACACCCTTTCGGTCGGTCCGAAGATTTAGTCTGGCTGGCGTGTGTTTGGTCGTCGCGCACCCTGTCGAGCAACCGTGCGTCCTTCCTCGCCTACGACCATGTTCGCAAATAAGGGGTGTGCGTCCCAAGCGCTAAGGAAGTCAAGGCCTTGCATGCTCTTCTCCCCCAACCTAAACCATGCTCGCTTGCTCGGGCGGGTGCCTTAGTCAGAGGCGTGGCGTGATTCCCTAACTCTCCTGCGAGCGAGCTCGTGCTGCATAACAGGTCCACGACCTTCATTAGCGGCCGGGGCCTAGTGGGAACGAGTTGTCGCGCTAGCGATTTTTCCAAAATAAATGCCAAGTGCCTCGTTCTAACTTATCATCGTAACATTGTCTCTTTCTTAAAATTTGTTACTTCGTGAAGTCTTTCTTAAGCTTATTTAGACTTATGTTGCCCATGCTACCGTCTAACCTCA
The DNA here is from genome assembly GCA_036346375.1 of Guadua angustifolia. NCBI lineage: Eukaryota > Viridiplantae > Streptophyta > Magnoliopsida > Poales > Poaceae > Guadua > Guadua angustifolia. Next base: position 83,059 of record JAYEVE010000720.1, read on the forward strand.
CGCTTCTGTCATCTATCTTTGGTTATCTACCTCATGCTCGTTGCTTGAGGAAATAACTTAGAAGCACATAAAAGAACATTGCGATGAACACAATTCCTATCGTTTATCCTTATGAAATATCATATAAAATCTAAGGTAGAAAAGGGATATAATGAAATTCTTGATTCGATCTTGAGCCTAATTTATTTGATTAATGGATCAACAACCAAACTACCCATTTTATGAAAAAGGGGTGGTCTTATTCAAATTCAAAGCGCTTCGTAATCTTCAACCGATTACGTGCTTCAATATAATTTCCGGAGTGGCGCTATAGCTTGTTTCCAATACTCGTGACTTGATCAAACCAAGCTTCGCAATTTCGAATCACCACAGTAGAATGGCACTGTTCTCCTCGGTCGAGAATAAGCGGTTCCTTCCCTAGAACCGTGCTTGAGAGTTTCCTACCTCATACGGCTCGAAGTGCTATCTTAATTTCCCTATCTTAAGCGAATTCGATTTCTCAAAAATCGATCCAATTTCTTCTTGAAATTTGGCGAAAGAAAAGTATCGCTCGTTGGCATCATAAAAAAAAGTCATCAAGGGTTATCAAAAAGAAGAAAAAAAGTCCTCTGCTGGCTGGGCCGCTCCCGAGTCTGCATGAACTTACGCCTCGGTCGTCGATCCTGGCTTCAAGATCGATCACTTTCCGCCGGGCTTCGCGGGCTTTTTAGCGAAGTTGCTCGACCTCTTCATTGCCTTGGTCTGCAAGGTCGACAGTCGCTCGCGCAGCCCGTTCCAAATCCGCCACCTTTGATTCAAGGGCGAGAGCATGTTGTTTTCCTTGTTCAAGCTCTTGCTCGAGCTCAAGGATCTTCTTTCGGCCTTCGGCGAGGTCTTTCTCTGCTTGGCGGGAGTTCAGCCTCTGTTGCTCAAGCTCCTGCTCGAGCGAAAGGATCTTCTCCTTGCCAGTGCTGATGTCATCCTTGGCCTGGCGGGAGCGTTGTTTTTCTTGCTCAAGCTCTTGCTCGAGCCCAAGATTCTTCTCCTTAGCCTCGGTGACGTCCTTCTCCATTTGGCGGCATCTATGCACAAGCAGGTGGTCCCTGGCCTTGAGGTGCATGCCAAATGCTGCTCAAGCTTCGACCATCCGGGCCTCTCGCTCGGCATGCTTGATGTAGCCCACCGGACTCGAGGGCGACCATCGCCATACATCGAAGTCCTCCATGGTCTTTTGGAGGATCTGCGGTAGGAAAATCTCGAATCTTAGTCCCTAAGGCCTAAGAAATGAAACTATAGCGACAACAAAGGAAGCATCCGCACCGATCGAGACCAGCGGAGATTGTCCCAGTACTTGGTAGCGTCCCCAGAATATCTTCAAGCTTGGCGAGGCTCAGGACTTCCTCGGGGTCCTTCGAGGAAGGCGGGTTGTTCAAAGGCAGCGAATCATCCCGGGCATGAGGTTCGCCCAGAGGCACCGTGCCTCCCTCTTGGCGCCGGATCGCTCGGGGTCTTCATTGTCACTTGGGCATGTGGACCCTTCGGGGTGGCGAGGCGTCCCCGAGCATCTTGAGTTCGCTCTGGTAGTATTTATCTCGTCTCGAGCATCTTTGTCCGCTTGGGGCCGCACCTTTGTCCGGGCGGGTGATCGCCGGGGATCTCGAGCCTTCTTGGGCAGCCTTTCCGCCCAAGGCTACAAGGTCGATCTTCTCCCCTCCTTGTATGCCCTCTTCTTTGGGAGGCGGGAGGCTACCCTGAGGCGTTCCCTCGAGCGAGGGTCCACCTTGTCTTGGTGCATGGCGGCGAGCTTGTCCACTTCCTGACCTCGTCCATCACGAGGTCGATGGCTCGGGTGATCTCCCTCTCTACGGCATGACTAAAGATTTCATCAACCATTTTGCCATAATCTGGAGAAGTCCTAAGAGCTATTGCGCCCACATCAATAGAGTGGGGTTAGCTCGAATGGTGGGTGCGCAAAACAAAGAACAAGATAAGGAGGAAAAAGCAAGGTTCGAGGCTCACCTTCGCACAGGCCCTCGTCGTCATCCCCGGCCAGGATCGTGGCCAGCTGCGATCCAAGTTGACCTTCTTCTCGCGGCATGGTGATCCTCGCTAGAGGGGTGACCTTCTCCATATCGACCACCTCCGGCGTCTTCCTCGAACGTCCGCGCCTCGTTCTGAGGGGCAGGGTGTCCTCCTCGTCCTCCTCCTCCTCGTCGGCGACCGGGCCCCTAAGCTCCGCAGCTCGCCGGGCCTCGGTGACTTGCTCGAGCTTGGCCTTAATCTCGGCTAGCTCCTCCTCCAACTATACCTTTCGGCTGCACGGTTCTTGGTCAATCTCGCCTCCCCTCGTTGCTCGGGCAATCTTTGTTGTAATTCTCCATCCAGGCATTCAAGCAGCTTACCTCCTTTCGGTCGGTGAATTCCAAATGCCGCACCACCGGATTACTGGACGAGCTCGCCCATCTCTTTATCAGCCGGGTGGTGGCCGGAGGTGGAGCATGTCTCTTGCCCCTTATCTTCTTGGCCTTGGCGGCCGGGACGAGTATTCCCTTGTCGCCCGCCAAGGGCTTGAGCTCGCCCATCGCCAACTCCAGAGCGACCTTCTCCTGCCAGGAGGCAAAAAGGCGTTAGAAGGGCTCGGGATGCTTTCCCCGAGCATGATTCACGAACCGGCTTACCACGTCGCCCCGATCGAGCACGTTCTTCGGGACCTGCCGCCCGCGCTCGAGCTCCTTGCCCTTAGGAGTGCCGAACATCTCGTCGACCCTCTTCTCCACCCAGTCGAAGCCCGGCTCTGTCATCGATCGGCAAGCAAAGTCGGCCTGAGCAAGGCGGCCAGGCGGCGAAGATTATTCAAGGTCGTAAAGCTTCTGGGAGGTGTCACCATGGTGATGTCGTCCCACGGTGATCTCGAAGAAAGGTGCTCCCTCCTCGGAGGGACACCACATTCTGAAGTCGCGGATGATGTCTTGACGGTCGGCCCCATGTTCGTGAGCTCATTGATCGGCATCGGGGACCGCTCTTCCTCGGGTGCAATGGGCGGGCGTGTAGTGTCGATCTTTGGCGCCGCCGCCCGATTATAATATGAGGAGCTCCCTTGCGCCTTCGCGAGTAGAACCAAAGTCATTGACCCCGCCAGAGTCCTTGAGGAGAAGAAGAATTTTCGTATGGGCGGTTGGCTCATAGCGAAAGTACAAAGCAAGGTCTTGAGAAGCGCCGGTCTTGGAACAAAATATAGAAATGGAAGAAAAAGACTTGCCGTGAGCGGGATGCCTGAAGCCCTATAAAGGTGGGAGAATATGGCAAGATGAGGATGGAGTTGGGGTTCAAATGGGTGATCTCGCTTTTCATGTCTTGCAATCTGATTCTAGAACTCACTCTCGGGCATTGAAGCCGTTGTGATGTCTGACTTCGCGTGACTATCTTGTCGATCCAGCCTTTGACAAAGGCTGGCCGTCGGGGATCCGCCAGTGCAGTGTCAAGGTACCGAAGTCTCGAAGTACCCAAAGCCTCTCCATGATGGTCTTGCTTGCCGAACCGCCATGAAAGAGTCGGGGAGAAAACTATTTGGGCGAGGAGAGAGTCTGGAAGATGAAGAGCTTTTGGAAGATGATTTCGAAGTGTGGGAGAAGAAAAGTCTCTAGAACTGTCTCCGCCTGGTACTTATAGGCGGAAAAGCGAACAGAGGAAAAGCGCCCGCTTGTTCGCGAAGCCGTCGTGGCGGTGCAGTTTTCAAAATTAATCTGTAATGGCGCGGTTTCCAAAAGCTGTCGGGGCCGTCTGCTCAAGGGCCTTGAAGAAAGGCAAGCGTGACCTTCGCCTCATCCCCAACCGCTACTTTGGCCGGGCCGGTCAAACACACTCGACCTCGGCTGGAACATGCTCGTCCCGAGCGAGTTGCTCGGATCTTTGCAGCGACTTTTATTTGCAAGACTTCCGTCTGAAACAAGGTTGCTCGAATGATCACGATAGCTCTCCGCGCGTGATGCTCGTCCACTGGCCAGAGTTGCTCGGATCTGCAGCTGACTTTTATTTACAAGACTTCACGTCCCGAGCAAAGGTTGCTCGGATAGCCTTGATAGCTCTCCGCGCGTGATGCTCATCCCGGCGGGGTTGCTCGGATCTTTGCGGTAGCTCTTGCCATGAGGCTCAATCCCTTACCAAGAGTCTGGAGGCTTAAGGCGGTGACCTCGGCGAGGCGAATTCCCCCCTTAAGCCTCGGGGGCTAGCTATCGGGGATTGGATATTCTCGATAGGCGACCATCGTATCCCGGCAGCCTCCGAGCATTCCCATACTCGGACGTCGTCCCTAAGAAAGATCTTCGGATCGCCCGACCTCCGGGCCGACCCCGTCCTCCGTCGAGCTCACCCCCGAGCATGCCTGCTCGGAAGTCCGCGACCAGACGGCCCGGTCTGCCGAAGGGACCTCAGGCTTTGCCCAAAAGCCGGGCGTAGTCCACAAAGACGACGTGGTATTAATTACGCGGCGGCTCGAAGGACTACACACCCGCGATCTGCGCTGTACCACGTCATGGCTGTGCGGCGAAAACAAAGGGAACAGCTCATACGTCCGGAGCGGTGGCGCGCCACTCTGTAATAAATGTTGTGTAAGCTTGTAACCCCTTATAAATACCTTCTACATACGAAGGGTTCGGGGTTCGACTTCATTCCCTATTTTCCTCATACATAGAGCTCGTTCTTGGATGGTGGGGATAGTCCTTAGAACCTCCAGGCGCCCAGAGCAAGCATATTGTAATACATCCTCAAGAAGTTAGTGCCACCCTTTGGGCGTGGGGTTATTATCTCCCTGAGAGGCAGAATCAGGTCAAAAAGCCTCTCCTGTTGCATTTGTGATTATCTCGACCACCTCGATCCGTAGCTCGGCAGGACCTCAGACAATACACCCCTCGCGGAAAAGGGGCCTTAGGTTGATCCCTCATTCAACAAGTAAGCTCGGCGGGGGACCGGTTCCCGAATCGTCGACAGTTATAAAATATTTTTGTGTTGTGGGTACTTTGGTTAAAGGCTTTTAAACTCAACTATTCATAGAACGTAGCTCTGGCAACCTTATTATTTAGGGTATTAGCGTTAACGAAATTTATATGCTAAGCGAGTTGTAAATAAGATATTTTTCATAATATGGTTGTCCATATACTAAAGTGTGTTTCTGGACCGATCCTTCACAATTTGTGTTTAGACGTGTTGTGTTTGTGAACCACTGAAAAGTCTTAGTGTTTTAGAATCTGTGCCTGTAGTGATCATTTAGGGTGTTTGTTTTGGCAGGATTCAGATACAAAGCAAGTTTTAAATAGGATCTTTTCTAGATTATGGTAGTACATATATCAAAGGGTGTTTCTAGGCCATTCCTCCATATTTTTTTATTTAAACATGTTATTTTATGGGCTACCGAAAAGGCTTAAATGACCACGCAATTTATACGATTGTTGTCCAGTTTTCTTTCTAAGTTTGCGACTGCACCGTATAGGATATTTTAAACATTTTTCAGGCATTAGTAGGGGATATTTCAACCATTTTTAACTAATTGACTCTTTGTGCTTGAAAGCATTCAATATTAAATTTTTTGGCTCAGATCAAGTTCAAATATAAATGTTTTTGCATCAACGAGACATTTATGATCACAGGAGCGAAAGATCATATGTGAGTAGTACATAACCTTTGAAAGCAAAAGAACATATCTGAATCGAACATAAGGTATGAAAGAAAAAACTAGCTGGCGCCCCTACGCAATGCGACCCCTCGTGTGGTCCCAGGCTTCCTCCGTCGCTGCACATGTCCAGATGGGTAGTAAAGAGCCTTTCCACGAGTACTCCTAGCAGGCTGTACTAATGCTGGCGGAGTAGTGAAGGTGTCCTACGACGGCTAAATCGGTCTAGGCGCATCGATGAGCTTCGATGAACCAAGGACCACACCCGGCAACTAATGGTCGGGGCTCGTGAACCAGGCCAAGTCGGCATCGTCAAGGAGAGTGATGTCGCTGGAGTAGCTCGCGCTCTGTTGAGGTGCTGTACCGACCGCAACTGACAAACTTTTAATGTTAGTAAACCACATAATGTGAAGAACATATTAGCGAAAAGGAGAGCACGTGGCGTACTTGAAGTCATGTGGACGTACGGCGCAGAACATTACCAGCTAGAGCCCCCTAGCATGTCCGGAGGAGGGGCCGCCTATGTGTGCGATGTCCTAACTGCGGCCTACTGTGCATGTCAACCTTGTACAGCTAAGGCATGCCTGAGAACGTGTAGCACGTCATCGTCTCTAGGCCTCCTACAGAACGTATGCTAGACGATGCGAGTAGTCCTCCAGCGTACACGCTACAACACCCCTCTAAGGAAGTCCATCGTGACCTTCAGGTTGTTCCCCTGACCAACACCAGCCAGTAGTGCGTCCAGCTCCTCCGTAGCCTCCCTTGCAAAGTCGCTCTACGCATGCATTGAAAGGCAAGTTAGTTGTTACAATTGTAGTAACGACACATTACATGGCATGTGAAAAAGTACTAACCGAGCGATGGAACGCCAAGTCCGGCTATGTGGGGTAAGTGTCTGCCGTCGAGGGAATGTGCATCGGAGGAGAGTCGACAACACGCACAACACGAACAAGTGCGTGCGCGCTGAACCATCGAATGTCGTGGTCGTAAGGGGCATCCTCCTCTTGAATGTCCGCGCAGAGCCTACGCCCACTGCTGGGCATGAGGCAACAAGCGTGCCACCCAGCTCACACCACCTATGAAGCCCTTGCATGTTAGCTTGCATTAAAAGATTGACAAGGTAACGTAATTAGTAACATCATCGCAAAAAGTGATGCGATTGGTAATGATGTACAATAGTACTCATGTGTGCACGCTCGGTGGGACAACGTTACCAGTGGGGACGGGGAACACTTGCCGGAGACCGAACTGCCTCATGGCACAGTGGGCGGCGTAGGTCTCCACGTAGACGTCGAAAACTAGGTGACGCTGCGTTAGCCAGAAGACGACATCACGGGTGCATTGCAACAAGAGGCCATCAGGTGCTCTCGCGCTTACAAGCTCAAGAAGGTACAGCTGCCAGATAACGCAGTCATCCGTCAGTTGGTCAAACATCGCTATGTACTCAGGGTACGAAACATGTGACGTGATAGGTGTGAAAGCCGGCTGCAAAAAACAAGACAGTTAGATGGAAAATAGCAAATTATTGCACAATTGAAGGTACAGGTGATTTTACTAACCCGTCGGCGACACCATAACGTCCCCATGTTATAACGGTTGACGTCATCCCTGGGGGCACCGTAGAAGCCTGCTCCGTAAGGTGTCAAATCCATCGCAGGTTGTCTGACCTGGAACCTCTTGAAATACGACAATTGAAGAAGCAAGGGACACCTAGTGAGAATGGATGAGTCCGCCACGCGACGGCAACCATTTCAAAGGGCCCGGTAGGTGGCAGCAAGTACAGCAGGTCCCCATGCCAGCTGCGGGATCTCCTCTAGGTTAGCATCTACGATCGACCTTGCGTGATGGATCATGTGCTTGTTGACGGTGTCCTCGTGGGAGGAGCAAAACAAGACCCACTCAAACAACCATAGCAGGTATGTCTCAAAGTGGCGACTGACGACGTACTCCCCCGTTCCATCTGCCATCCTCTCAGGCTGCAGAAAGTAATGGTCAGTTTGACAACTACAAGAGAAGACGAAATAAAATTTAAACAATAAATCACTTACATTATAATTATCGAGCCATACGTAATCGAATCGTGCTTGTGAAGTGAAAGGTGTAATAACTTGACCTCGGTGGGTATACGTCCATGACAAGACTAGAACTCAGATTAGCCACTCCGATGGGCGTCGTCGAGCACCACCGTGTCCCCGGTGAAAGGTAAGCCCAAAAGGTAGCTGACGTCCTCCAATGTCAGCACCATCTCACCATACAGGAGGTGAAACATGTGCGTTTCCAGTCGCCAGCGATCGACTAGAGCGGTAAGCGAGCTCTTGTCATACGAGAACCTCCTCGATGCGCCACGTCTATCCTACGCGTCGGCGATAGTCGCCTGCACCATCCGTGCTATAGGAAGTAACCCTGTAGCTCTCAGCCTGCACGAAAACACTATAAGAACGATTGTTCCACACATACAAGACATCGTAAGGCAACTATAGGAATAGTACACTAATCTGGGAATCCATTGCGGGTCGAGCTGCCATGCTTTCATGGTGGTCCGCAAGCGTAGGGTGGAAAGCTCTAATGGCAGCTCCCCATCAGGAGATGGCAAGGTGGCTAAGCGGCTCCGATGAGTCGTGTCTATCACTGGGTTGAGCAACTTGTACTCGTGGACATCCACCATACTTGCAATTCAATAAAATAATGTTAGTACGAATTCAAATACATAAATAAATTGAATACATTAATTACAAATGAAATTTGAGTACAACATCAAGACGTACAAATTTGAATACACGAACTAACCATACTAGTACACTTTTATCCATACATGCATTACAAATACGAATTAGACACTTATTGAACATAATAATTACACATGTAATGTCCATACATGCATTACACGTACTATGTCCTTAACATTTATTACACATGCTATGTCCATACATGCATTACACATACAATAATTTCAAAGCCTCTGAACTGTCGGGCAATACTTGAAAGTGTGGCCCGTCTCCTCACAAACTGAACATTTCTTCACACGACGCCCACTTTCTGCGGCGTACATGTCATTCCTTATACGCCTCGTCTGTCGCCGCCCTACGCCCTTCAGCCTGATGACATCAGGAACCCACCGTGTATCCTCTCATCTCTGATGCTCCGTGAACAAACCCATCACTCGAGAACCGTAAATTTTTCCACTCCAAGTTGCCATCACTACTTCTTTATTGAAGAATTGTGACAAGAATATACCCGGATCCATACGAATTGTTGAGCAGGTAGCCATGACGTGTGAGCATGGCCTGTATAACAGACGAGGCTTGTTGCAGCTGCAGGCATATGTTTGCCTATGTAGGATGTATTCATGAGCAATATTTGGCCGGTTCGTCCCACGACCGGCTTTCTTTTTACACAGTATCTCAAAACGAAGCTCCCTCATGCTCATCTTCAATACCCTATGCATCTCCCCCTTCTTGTCTTTCTCCTCCATGTATGTACAAATCACCTCAGAATATTTCACATCAGGATTATTCATGCGAGCTAACGCCCTAGCATGGCGATCTACAAAATACTTCGCAATACCATGAAAAACACCCTCCACTATAGCAACCAGAGTAAAGGGTCTTAGGCCTTGCATAACCCAATTGTAAACCTCAGCCAGGTTTGATGTCATGACCCCATAGCGGGCACCATCAGTGTCATAAAATAATAACCATTTCTCCCTAGACTCATACTCTATCCATTCAGAGAAGCATTTCATAGTCCTTCCATTCCTCCGGACCAAGTGCAGAGAGTCTATGGGTAACACCTTATGATGAGGACATCAACTACAAGAATACGACCGCTGCCACTACTTTCTCTTCGACTGCGCTGTCTTCATCGCCTACACTCGACACTGTGACATCTTCGTCGCTAAAGGGCCTTAATCCAGAAGCTCAGCATTTCAAGCCCACAACAAAGGACCAGCGCCTCAAGCACACACTCCGAGGACAGCCCATGCGCCAAGGAAGGCTCGTATGGAAGCCCAAGATGCCAAAAAGCCCAATTCGGCCATCTAGCAGCACACCAACTTCAAACGGGCGTAACTCGGGCTCCTGGACTCCGTTTTTGGCGTGCGACCACCCGTTGGAAAGCTTAGGAGATAAGAATTCCAATGGATTCAGCCTCACCTCCAAATTCGCTCCAGATCAACAGGAAAACACTAAACAATGTCACGGGACAAATCTGTCAGGTGCTGCGTCACCGTATTTTTGGGTCCATGGCACATATATGGTTAGAGTTGCGTGGAGGCCAACCCTAGGGTGGTGGCTGACCCTATTTTGGGAGCCCCAAGTCTGGTCTCCACCCTATATAATGCCCTAGCCGTCGTACGTTGTCGTTTAGGTTTTATTGTGTGTGGTTGACCCCTTGTGCGTCCCTCCTCGTATTCGTGTGTGTCGATTAGACTACCCGTGACGAGAGACAGAATCTCACCCTTGTTCCTTTCAGATAGGATTGAAATTGCTCTCACCTTGTTCTTGCATGTTCTCGGTTGCAGCAGGTACAAGGAACGATCGGGTCTTGATTTGGTTGATTGCCTCGTGTGGTGACGTTGCGATTACTTGGTTGCTGATCTCATGGTTAGTAGCCGATCCATCTACTCCGTTCTACATCAAACCGACGTATCGTTTTATCCAGAAGATTGGGCCAACCCTAGTGCGCATCACCTTAAGTGCTACTGGGGTCTACTCTGTGCCAGGCATTGCCCTCTTCGTTGCCTCCGTTGTATGCCTTGATGTCAGCTCATCCAACTTCTTCCACGGTGCATCAAACTTTTTTGTTGGTTCTGGTCGCACAACCTCTTAAAAAGCTTCGTAAACTCCTTGTTTTTGAACTGCTTGTAGAAGTTGGCACCCATATGCTACTTGCACCACCTACTTCGCAGATCAGGCCATGGATGTTCTTCTTTTCACCTTCCTGCAACTGCACGATCGCATTCAACAGCCTGGGATGCCAATAATGTATAACGCACACTCCAGGCCATTGATCCATGACGCCGGCTTTCACGTTCCTTAGAAACCAGAACCGGCTTTCTGTGTTCTCACCCTCCACGAATGCGAGTGCTACAAGAACTTGATTGTTGGCATCTACTTCTATGGCCGTCAATATCTAGCCTTTATACTTCCTAGGCCGTCAATATCTAGCCTTTATACTTCCTAGTCAAGAATGTCCTGTCCATGCATAATGGACGGCAATGTCTGAACGCGTAGACGCAAGCACTGAAAGCAAAGAATGCCCTCTTGAGTACCATCTTCCCAAGGAAGTGCTACGAGGATTGCTCACAAATATCGATATATGTTCCAGCATTCCTTTTCTTCACTACCTTAAGTATACCTAGTAGGTTCTAATTTGAGTCTTCGTACGTACCAAACCTTGTTTCCAGTGTCGTCTACTTTGCTCTAAATGCCTTCGCATAGCTTATCGTATACTAAAACCTCTACTCTATTGCAAGTATGATGGCACGTGACTCCAAATCCAGGTTGCCCATAATCTCTCCATACATTAAATTCGTAACAAAGCTTGAAGATAGATTTCTATACGATTGGACAGACTCCGTTAGCACACATGTATGTGGAACGACTATAGAACACTTCCAAATAGTATTCCACTTAGGCTAGAATGCATGCACACGCCATGGGCAACCCTCCATTTGGCATCTGACATCATACACGTGATCGACCGTAAACTTAAATGTTCTCTGACGACACTACTATCTTATCCTTTGCTTCTTGAACCCCAAACTTATTCTTGTAAATCGCATCTTGCCTCACCTCATTTTGATCGGACTACCATGTGAAGTGTTCACCCTCGTTGACCACCAAATTCTCAAACTGACTTTCTCCCCACTCTGCAGGGAAATGCTCTTCATCATCTTTGTCATTACTCAAAGCCTCATATTCGTAGTTCTCTGTCTCCATCGCTTCAACCAACGATTCAATATATTCTTCCTCGTCTGCCACACCCATTGGTACCTGCATATCTGGCATTGGAGCATTAACTTCCTCGCCTTGCACACCCTCATGACTCGGACCAGCATCCTGCCTCACTAAGCATTCTCCGGTTCGGCTGCTCTCCCCAATTTCCTCTAGTTCATCACCAACAACATTCTCATGCATCGTATGGCCGACGCCGATATTTGTTTTATAAAATGCTTGCGCCAACATCCTAATGGCCAACCTCTCTCAGTTGACAATCTTATATACGAGCTCCAGGACTTCAGGCCATTCAGTTCCACTAACTCCCAGTATGTGCAATCCCATCTCTGACACTCTACTCTGTACAGCTTGAGGTCATACAATTCATGATCCAGCGAGAACATATGGTACAACCAGCTCATAACTGTGCCCTATGAACGCTCCCCGGCACGTGACAGTCCAGCTACGACACCTGAAAAATGACTAAGTTCCACCCTTTGTGCACCCATGTGCAGAACCTCTTCTCTATAGTGTATTTTAAATTGTACTTGTTCATCCACACCTATCAACCATTTTAGAAATTTGTTAATATGTGCACAACAACATAAAACTAACACCTTTCAAATTCTCGACCTTTCATACTTCAAACAACTACTGCAACCATACCAACATTAATTTTTTCAAGTAAATAGTATCTCACACACTTCTTACAATTTTTTATGTCCATAACTATTGTTACTCTATACAGCTAATAACTTACATACCTAAATAATCCGATCGCCAACTCATCAATGTAAAAAAACTATTGCCTGTCTACATACCTAATTACTAACAGAACTAAATAATCTAATCTTTAAGTCATATGCGTAATTAACTATTGCTACTCTACAACACTAATTACTTACAACCCTAATTAATCCGGTCTCTATATCGTAGATCTAAATCCTACAAACCTAATTACATACCAATCTATTTCATCTGGTCACTAAATTGCTTTACTAAATTTAAATTATTCGTACAAATTTTACCTGCACAGATGACAAATCTTCTTCGTCCTCCTCCCCTCTTCTTCCTCCTCTCCCCCCCTCTTCCTCTCTTTTTTTTTCTTCCACAGCGCCGCTCGCTTTCTTTGGTTTGTGGCTCGGTTGAATGAGAGGACAAAGGCCGATCCCACTGTTTTTACGCTCTCTGGCGACAGAGCGCACCTGTTGGTGACAGCTCTCTGCCACCAGTCCAACTAGCGACAACCGGGTACTTTTGTTTTTTATATTATTTCTGTAAAATTTCATTAAAGAATATTATTTGAAAAAAAATTCTGCATTGGACTGTATTGGAACAAAGGAGTGATACATTGCTCGAACAAGACTCCGTGCTGGTGGCGGGCCAAGAAGTGGCGCATGGGGCTTGAAAGCTAGGGTTGATCATGAAGCTTCAGGTGAACCCTGGACCGGAGGGTGGGTGTTCCTGAGCTTCTTCCACACCAAGGCCACCACAAAGGAGCGATCCGAATTGTTGGATCGTTTTTTTTTTTTTTTGTTGCCTTGCAAAACAATGTTTTCTTTCTTTCCTCTAAATATGCATTGCGCATCTGTACAGTTTGTTCTTCATCCTGACCCGAGTGGACGGATTCTATGCATACCAGTTTTTTGGGCTGACATCACCAAGGTAGGTCAGTTGCCCGGTTGGTAACATGGAAGGGGAAAATTTTAACCCGACGTATTGAGCTGAACAGCAGGCTTCACAGGTCTCAAAACAATGCCGCTCAATTGCACTTGCTGCAAAATAAGCCAGAGATATACATTTTAGACACCACAAAAAGGAGTGGTAGAAAACGAATAAAGAGAAACAAGCTCATGCTACAAGCTACAAGGACGCAAACCACAAGTGTTAACTGCCGCGATAACACTGACTACTAGACCAAGGAAGAAATGTGAGGGTACACTACGACCTAGAGTAGAGCGGAGGATGTCCATTTGCAATGCAAAAAATATGTACAATTTAGAGGGCAAAATTCGTCAATAGCTCACCAAACAGTTGGCTGGCAAAACATCTGCGGCCTGGATAACTTATCTAATCTGAAAGGACCTCTTCCAGCTCAGGATCCTCTGGTCTGATCAACGCATCATCATCCGCTTCAGTGTCAACTATCTCCTCTTTCTCTGCAGGAGCATCATCTTCTTCCGCATCAGATCCCCCCACCTCTTCATCAGTATAAATAGGAATTGTGGGATCACCAATCGCTTTGCCTCTCTCAGTACCATTACCCGAGCCTTGCTCGTTTTGAGGGTTAGATTTGGCTACTGTTTTGCGATCTGTCTTTTCACATATACAAGTTGAGGGATTCTCATGAAATTCCCCCCTTCCTGGCCTGAGCTCTTTGGGCTCTCCCATAAATCCTTTCTGGAACAAGTGCACTCTTGAGGAGAATGCATCCCATGACATGTTTCCTCTGTTCAAAAACAAGGAATAGAGCCTTTTAGCATTTGGCCTGATTGTTCTCTTATGCCCAAAATATCTCCTGCCAAGAGCGCCAATAGATGGTCAGAAGTCGGAACAAATACCAAATCACAGAAGGTAAACATGACAACAACAGAGCAATACAACAGCGGAGCAAGGGGAAAGGATACCTTCGCCCAGCCAAAATTTTAGCCATGTTACCATTGTTGTTAGTCACAAAAACATCACTTTCATCACAGACAATGAAATCAAGTGCAGCCATGCGAGACGAGTATTTAGAGAATGGAGCCAGGTCTTCTTTGCTTGATATTGTTTCTTTTGTGTGGAGATTGGGGAACAGTGCTTTGAGCGGTGCTAAAGTCCTTGCACCCCCATATATCTCCCCAGAAGCCACATATACGTGAACATCTTTTCTGTAGCCCAGTGCCCTCAACATCAGCCCTACCTCTTCGGGAGTTAATGGGCATCTTCCATGCCTTCTTTCTTTCTCTGGGTTGCTAGCCTGAAATACAAAAGCAGCAGAGGTTGCATTAGGCTGTTTAATTGTGACTATTTAAGTACCTATTATATGATATCATACGTACATGCAAGGTTTTCCATCTCTTCCGTATAGCACCAAGTTCTCTCCTTTCCTTTTCTCCACCACCATAATAGCACCCCGAAAAGGCAAGCATATCAGGTTCAAATCTGGCATGACAAAATAGAACAGTGTTAGGGAAAATACAGAATAATGACACCATAAAAGAACTGAAGAGACCATGTATAGGAATTGAGGAAAAGTATTTGTAGTTTTGATACAAGAAAAATAGAAAACTAGTAAGAGTAAATTTCACAAAATTACAGATTTCTTGTACAAACTATTAAAAACCACAGATTTTAGCTTCTATTTTACAAAACTATAGATTTTAAAAGAACTTGTTTCACAAAATATAAGTTTTAGAATTAACTACTTCTTGTAACAGGTCTGACAGTGTAGACCCACATGTCAACCTCACATGCTCCACAAAACTAAATCCGTAGTTTTGTGAAATAGAACCTAAAATCTATGGTTTTCTGATAGTTTGTACAAGAAACTTGTAATTTTCTGAAATTTACTCAAACTAGTATTAACTACAGACAAGATAACATGCGCCCTTCTACCCTAGTGGTCTATTAGCCCAATTGATCTAGAGAATCTATCCAATCAAGTGTATCAATGGCCATATATGACAAAGTTACAAATGCACCAACCTTACTATTCCTGTTCCACAAAATAGCATGCTACAGGTACCCTTCTCTCTTTATTAAGGCCCCCCTTTGGCACAGCTTCTGAACTGACTTTTCCCTAGAAGAAGCAACAAGTTGTGCCAAATAACTAGTTTCTAGTTCAGCTTTTTGCCCAAGTCCATTTATGAAAAGAAGCAGAAGCTTCTGAAAAGCAGCTTTTCAAGATAGCTAGCTACAAGCTGGCTTTTGTACAAGCCCAAGCCATGCCTAATAGGACCAGCTGCCACTTATATGCAGCATTTGAGACCAAACTGAACTTAATACACAGCTGCAGCACATGAGGACCCTTTTCCGAGGTGCCACTCTGAAGTATCTAGAGGTGTTCCACTAGCATGCACATGCAATCATCTAATGGCCGATTATATATACAACACTCATTTTTCAGCTATCACCCATTGCTGTAAAGGCATCGCCTAGGCGTCCAGGTGCCGGCGGCTGGCCACCATGGCCCCTTGCCTGGCGAGGAAAGCGGGCGCTGGGCGTTCAAGCGTTGCCTAGGCATCAAGCGTCACTTGGCGTGGAGCGAGAGGTTTAGGCATTGGGAGTAGGCATAAGGGGTGGGGACCAAGGAGTGGGAGGCATCAGGCTGATTCACCATATCCTAGCACGTGGACGGTGGAGAGGAGAGGAGCTCCGCCGCGGCGCCGCCACCTACGTCACCTCCATCGCCAGCGGCTGTAGATCCGGCAAGCTCCACCGTCGGTTCCTTTGCCTTGGTTGCTTCACCACCGGCTCCTCTGCTTTGCGTTGCCAACTCCTCTACCCTGGTTGCTCCACCGCCGGCTCCTCTGCCATGCTCTGCGTCGCTCCACCGTTGGCTCCTCTGCTTTGCTCTGTCGCGCCGGGAGCTAGGGTTAGGGTTTGGAGCAAGGAGGCCAGGGGAGGGCGGGGTGGGGCCTAGAGGCCAGAAGGGTATACCTATGATGCTTGTGCTATGATGCACTGATGCTTTTGTTGCACTGTTGTTGCTATTTGATCGCCTAATCCTCGCCTAGGCGTTCAGGCGCCCGGCTTGCACCTCGCCTTGTTGCCTTGACAACCATGTTGTCACCCTCTTTCATTCACTACTTTAAAGTTTAAACAGTTTGGCCAACAACATCTACACATCCCTTTTCACCCCTTTGCACATCCTCCCTCTGGTTTATGGTCAATGGGGATCTTCTTGATATAAAGACAGTATCTGCATACTACAAATAAAATACTTGCTATTGAGCCCAACAGTATGCTAAAGAGCCCAACAATATACTCATCTTAGGGTGATGAAAGTGCTCCCTACGCTCTAAAATGGGTTTCAAGTCTAATCCCGACATAAAGAAACTATGTGCTTTGCCGACATAAAATGTGTGTAACAGGACATATAGCGCTAAGATCCCTATCACTTTGCATACAAAAAAACTAAAATATGCAAGCTGAATCATGACAGCTTGAAATATGAGTACCTTAAATGAAGAGCGATAAAATACTTGCTCCTCTCCCTCATTCTTTGTATTAGCTTTCCACCCATTTCTTGTATGGGGACAGTAAATCGCAATGCGTGATAATTGACTCTGCATCTCAGCTTTTGCAGGTCAGTGTCCAACCTGTTTGCTAATCTATAATCAAATTTTGTCAGTCGAACAACCTGCATCAGGTGAAAGAAGTGATATTAGGTATTTTCATATTTTGAATAATGAAAGCCAAATCTTTCACATAGTCACAAAAACAATTTCAAATCTATGGGTACTTATGAGTAAAAAATGTAGTTCAGAAAGTGTTTACAGAACCAAGTAACATTTTTATCAATAATCTCCCAATAAAAGAAGTAAAATTGGCAGAAGGCAAACAAGTTGGTAAATGGTCATTCATTATTATGTAAGAACAGGCAATTTACCACCAACATATGGAATAACTCTATTTTTTTAGTTTATATCATACAAATGAGGATGTAATAAGTTAAGGTAAATGATAACAGCACATAAAACTAATGCATCTCAGTAACAAACACTTCTACAAAGTGACTTACATGTTTCTTAACAAGTGCAGGCAACACACGGTTCAAGTAACATCGCTGAGTACATTTTCGGGGGACACGCATTCTATGAGGAGCCCGCTGTTTACCTCCTATCTCTGGAAGCTCTTTCACAATCTTTACATCATTTGATAGAAATGAGATGAACCAGTCGGCATCAAAAATTTCAGCAAAGTTGCTGCAAGAGAAATGGTATTAAAATATAAACCAAATGCATTTAAGTCATCTTAGAAACATGAACAGCCTTAGAAACTTAGGGGTTGAAAGTGCTCAGCACTCGAAATAAACCTTGCATCTTTCCAGAAAGATGTCTGATCCAGTTTGGGAACAACAAGTGTGGCATTCAAAATACGTGCAGCAACAACAGCATCAATTATCTGAAAACATCACATACCTTAATTAGGTTAATGAATATAGTTATGAATATAAACCAGAAACACATTAGTACTAAAGAGTTTACTGTGAGATATAGTGAATCACTCATGCAGATTCTAATTCAATATCATAGCAAAAATGAGGAGACCTAAAACCTCACGGGGACTTCAACACATTCTGATACACTACGCAGGAGGTGCCTCACTATCATCACTCATGAGTCAATGACTCCTTAAGTCCTAACAGACTGTTGTAAGTACCGACTGGCGATTACTAAATGATTTTAAACATTGCTCGACAAAATAGGATCTAAAGTTACATTTTATGCTAAGGAGTAAGGACTAAAAAGTTTGGGACAGATATGATCCATGTTTACACCATTAGTTCTGAATTCAAGGGCTAAGGGCTACCTATTAATTCTTTGGATGATTCTTTGCCTGGAAAACCTCATCTTTCAAATTTCTGGAAACGACAGGAAGTTGGCAGAATCTAGCAGTGTATCAATAAGTTAGCTTCCTTGTGCATTTGTATTCCTACATCAGAATATTTCAGGTCAATTCGAACAATGAATCCAGTATTACTTTAGCCACTTGACAATATCGTTCCACTGATTTCAAATCAAGATATCTAGCATGAAGTAGACCTAAGGATCCTCAGCATTTTGGAGAAGATTATAGTAAATGACAATGCTCGTTACAGATTCCATAACTCCAAGGCTAGTGCAATTAGAGGATATCAAGTCCATAAAGCTGTCCTCAATCCTCATACAGGTGCAAACTAGCTGCTTGAATTCTTTGTAATATTTGTCTATTTGAACAGCAACAATGTGGCAGACATCTTACCCCTGTTCTCTGTTGATTGAGGCCTCCACTTGTAACAATCATCAAATAACGGTCTGGTTGTGTAATAACACTTGAATCTGCATGAAACACTGACTACTTCAGGTATAAAGATAACTAATCCAGCACAAGAAATTAAATGTACAAATAACTTCAAGAATATAGAATGCCTCAGCAAAACCATGAACACACAGCATTCACAAGCATCCTAAAATACTACTAGAACAAATATAAGATCTACAATACCCTATATTGCAATGCCAAACTTTAACAAACGGTCAATGGCAAAAACACTGCGCACCAAGGAACTTGCTGCTTGAGTTGCTGCATCCGTAGAATTGGCTAGCAAGCTTTGAACCCCAGAGGTCATCTGCCGCGGTCCAACCACTTCTCTACATTTTGAGAAAATGTAATGTATTAACCAATCCTGAACACGGAAGTTTTAATTTTAGGATACTACCAACCAATTAGAGCAACCATCACCCAAACTAATCAATTATTCG
This sequence comes from Guadua angustifolia, assembly GCA_036346375.1. Taxonomy (NCBI): domain Eukaryota; kingdom Viridiplantae; phylum Streptophyta; class Magnoliopsida; order Poales; family Poaceae; genus Guadua; species Guadua angustifolia. The sequence goes on from JAYEVE010000720.1 coordinate 102,087, forward strand.
GTGGAACTGGAAGCAATGAGGTGTCTATAACTCATTTTACAACAAACTAAACTAGTGCGAACCAATTTACTCGGGTAATAAAATGACGAACTAGTGCGCTTAATCTAACCAGAGAAGCACATGCTTACCGGAACGCGGGAAATCTCGCGGCGTTCGGAATCTGCCATGCCTCCGCCGCCGGAGCTGTTCAGCTGCGCGCGCGTGCGCCCCATACGCATAGAGCGAGACGGGTTAGATCGGGAGATGCGGAGGAAAAGCGGAAGCAGCTAGGGAATTCGAGCAATACCAGGGCATGGGGAGAGCGGCGGCGGGAGGAGGCGAGGGCCGGGTGGTCGGAGAGCGGGGGCGGGGAGACGTAGAGCAGCGCGACGGCGGCGAGGAGGAAGAGCAGCAGGAGCGCCGCCGCTGGCAGAACGGCGCGGCGCGGGCACGGGTGGTGGCCGACGCGCCGTCGAGGCTGGACCATCTCCGTCCGCCGGAGATCTCAGGGCTGGGAGGGAGTGCCGCGGCGACGGCTGTGGTGGGGTGGTCGCCGAGACGGCGGCGACATGGGAGCCCTATGCGAGTATAGAGGATCAGTGATAATTTGAACCATCGAGATGGTGTGCTGTACGGAGTACGGCGAGTGTATTAATTTGAATTGGATCGCAGAATTTGCTTGTGCTTTTATCTTTCTAATCTCTTGATCGCAATGTATTTATAGGATAATTTTTTTACCAAAAGCGTACCAATATTTAGGATTGGATGCAAAAAAAATCATATGAATTTTGCAAAATATTGTATAATTCCTATGAGATTTCTATGAAATTCTCGTGATCTAAATAAAAAGCCTTACATAGTATAGTATGGAATAGGTTAATGAAGAAATATCAGGTGAACACGTGAATTTAGCATTTTCACCCAATTTAGAAGTTTCTAATATATCACAAAATAGTATGTTTTATATCTCTGCACGATATCAAGATCAAACACGATAGGCACGAGATACAAAAATACGAATTACTTAGTCAAACACGGTGAAACTTTTTAACAAGTATTGCTTTATCTCACAAATTCTGAAGAGATTAATCTTGAAACTTCACATAGATATATAAATTAACCCCTCCTATATCTCATAATTGTGTTGAAAATTTTGAATATTATGTTTTATTTTCATGGATTTTCCACCGATTCACATTTTCACCCGATGCGCCGCCAGGCTAATGATGCATGAATATAAATTGTTTTGCAATCATTGTTAAAAAAGTATTGGAGGTAGTGTGTGATACACGCAAAGGCGCGAACCAAAATTCACGACAAATTTAGCTAATAAAGGGTTTGTAATTAAATTATGAAAAACTAGCCATTTTTTTCAGAGATTTTGATTGTCCGATTCTAAAATGAGTTTGAGCAAGAAATTTGATTAGTTTTGTAACATAAATTATAAACCAGCATATCTGATTTTTTAAAAAAAACTGTCAAGAGTTTTTTTTTTAATCAGCTAGGAGTCCATAAACGTACTGAAAGTGAGTACATGCCTTATCTTACACCCTGATCTTTTTTTTTTTAAATCTAGCTCTTTTGCGTATATATTTACAAATTAGTCCCCTTCCCCACAGAAGATGTGATAGACAGTATGTGTCCCCTACCACGTCCGAGAAGCGTAGAAACTCCCTATCGTGCCTAAAGAATGCAACAGCGCACATGAGCGAGGGAGCAGCTCAATCGACATCAGGAGTGCGTGGGCAAGCGCCGTTGCCATGGCTGGGTAGCACGGAAGCTCGTCTACCGTGGTGGCTCTTGCTTCTCGGGCACTATAAGGTGCAGGAAAGAGATTAAATTTATAAATAAGATTAACGAGGCTAGATAAAGATGAATTCACTAAAGCTAGCATCAGAAGCAGTTCACTGTGTTTGTCGCGCTTCTGACCGCATGACAAGTTCGTAGTTGGTTCACGCACAAGGTATGTTAACGGAGTGGTTAATCTGTAACTTTATTGATTCAATGAACAAAAAGATTATGGCTGATTCTTCATGTGTTCATGCCCTGGAATGAAGAATTTTCAGTCCGAGGCAGGGTCACAATATCGAATTTTGATTTTTGACCGATTTTTCATCTGTCAAAAATCGGTAAAACTGGTGAAAAATCTGTACAAACAGTACGATTTCGAAGGCATTTTTTTATAAAATTGGCGGTCAAAAAGCAGCAAAAAAAGTTAAAAATCAAATTAGCAAACTAAGCGACGTCATTTTCCTCACCGATGCTCGACAGTTTTTGTCGATTTTCGACCAGTTTTATTTGATTTTCGGCACACTCAAGGAAAATTGGTAAAAATTCAAGAATATTTTGAAAAACTTGCAGAAAATCTGAATGAATCCTAATTAATATATGAAACATCTTAGAGGAATTTAAAAAAAATTGAATTCATTTAGTACTTCTAGAAAATCAAAAACTGCAATTAATGAAAATGAACAGAGACACTTTCAGATTTTTATAAACATTTACAAGTTTAAATTTTAATGGTATCATAAAGAGTGCCCGAGGTTCATGTGGTAAAATTTTCTAGAAATATTAGGCTTCATTTAGTACCACTAGAAAATAAAAAACTGAAGAGCATATACAAAGACAATAACACTGTCAGAATTTTTAAAAAATACATAGGTAAGATCATCATCTGAAAATTTTACAACATTATTAGCATTGCCTCAGAACCTCACAAAAAAATGTACAGAAATATTAGACTTCATTTAGTGCCTCTAGAAAATAAAAAACAGAAGAGCATATACAAAGATAGTAGCACTGTCAAATATTTTTTTTTAAATATACATACCCGACAATCATCTTAAAATTTTACAAAACTATTAGAATTGCCTCAAAACCTTACACTAAAATTTTAAAAAAATTAACACTTTTTATTTTTTTTAATTTTCCAAATTTTTTAAATTTGAATTGAACTGGTTTACCGACCAATTTCAAATATCAATTTTTGAGCGATTTTTATTGATTTTTGAACCTTGGTCTGAGATGCGTACATGAATAATATCAACCCTATTGCACGCGGGAGAAATGGAGCTCAACCGGCCTAGCCATGTGTCACCGCACAGCAATTCGCGAAAAAGCCCCTCCGTTTCTTCGAATTACGGATAGGTCCCTATAGATTATGAATAGGTCCTTTGCGATTTTTTGTGAGGGGAAGATATTTTTTTCCGAATCGCGTTTGGGTCCCTCGCGCGCTGTTTTACGGAAAAAAAAACCTCCCGTTAAATTCAAATTGCGAACAAACCCTTTTCTAATTTTTCAGGATAGCGGACAGGTCTAAAAACGTAACAAATAGACCCTTGCTCCTTACGTCTAGGTCATTTCTCCGTTTTTTCCAGAAAAAATGTTATCGTCACCAGAAATATATGTGTAGCTCTATCTTTAGACTTTTTCCCTAACTCGGTTTTTCATCTCGATCTCTGATATTTTTTTTAGAACATGTATTATTACTCGGTGAACGCGTAGAGCGTTAGGCTCGACAAAAGAAGGTTGCCATCTCTAATAATTTTTCGTCCTTTTTCCTCTAGACTATTTTGGACCGGTGGGTGGTTTTGCGGAAATAAAAAATGCATCCGGTCCCTTCGATCGGTAGTTTTGCAAAAAGGGCCCTATCATTTCGTATATTCGCGTACGGATCATTCGCCTTTATTTTCCCGTTTCAAAAAAAATCCATAGTTTTTGTATTCACGGTTGGGTTCTCCGTTTTCCCCGGAAAAAATGTTTTCATCACCAGAGATATGTGTGCAGCTCTATCTCTAGACTTTTTCCCCCGCTCGATTTTCCATCTCGATCTCTGATATTTTTTTCAAACATGTATTATTACTCGGTGAATGCGTAGATTATTAGGCTCGACTAAAGAAGGTTGTCATATCTAATAATTTTTCGCCTTTTTCCCTCTAGACTATTTTTCACCGGTGGGTGGTTTTGCGAATATGTATTATTACTCGGTAAACGCGTGAAGTATTAGGCTCGATAAAAGAAGGTTGTCATCTCTAATAATTTTTTGCCCTTTTTCCTCTAGACTATTTTTAGCCGGTGGGTGATTTTGCGAAAATAAAAAAATACATCCATGCCCTTCGATCGGTGGTTTTGAAAAAAGGGCCATATCGTTTCGTATATTCGCGTACGGGTCATTCGCCTTTATTTTTCCGTTTCCAAAAAAAAATCCGTAGTTTTTGTATTCGCGGTTTGGTTCTCCGTTTTTCCCAGAAAAATGTTTTCATCACCAGAGATATGTGTGTAGCTTTATCTCTAGACTTTTTCCCCAACTCGATTTTCCATCTCGATCTCTGATATTTTTTTAAACATGTATTATTACTCGGTGAACGCGTAGAGTATTAGGCTCGACAAAAGAAGGTTGTCATCTCTAATAATTTTTCGCCTTTTTTCCTCTAGACTATTTTTCACCGGTGGGTGGTTTTGCGAACATGTATTACAGAAAGAACACTATAGTTTCGTATATTCGCGTACGGGTCCTCCAACTTTATTTTTTTGAGCGCGTGCTATTGAAATTCAGCCAGCGCAACGTAGTACGTAGATCAACCTAGTATATCAACCCTATTAAAGCCCGGAGAAAGCGCGCAAGGGCAGGGTGTCCATGTGTCACCGGACGGCATTTCGCGAAAAAACCCCTCCGCTTCTTCAAATTACGAATAGGTCCTTCGCGATTTTTTGTGAGAGGAAGATAATTTTTTCCCTTCGCATTTGGGTCCCTGACGCGCTGTTTTGCGGAAGAGCCCTCACGTTAGGTTCAAATAGCGAACAAGCCCTTTTCTAATTTTTTAGGATAGCGACAGGTCCAAAAACGTAACAAACAGGCCCTTGCTATTTACGTCTAGGTCCATCCACGTGTCGGCGCCTGGGCGAGGCCCTCTGGAAGTCGCGTTTAGGTCCTTTCAGAAAAATTGGAAATCGCGTTTGGGTCCTTTCGGTCGGTTATTTTAAAAAAAACGTAGCCCGTGTATATTCGCGAACAGGTTCTTTCTCCGTTTTTCCCGAAAAAAATATTTTCGCCACCAGAAATACGTGTGCATCTCTATCTCTAGACTTTTTCCCCAACTCGATTTTCTATTTCGATCTCTGATATTTTTTGAAACATGTATTATTATTCGGTGAACGCGTAGAGTATTAGGCTCGACAAAAGAAGGTTATCTCTAATAATTTTTCGCTCTTTTTCCTCTAGACTATTTTTCACCGGTGGGTGGTTTTGCGAAAATAAAAAAATACGTCCAGACGACAGGTCTAGAAACGTAACAAAGAGGCCCTTGCTCCTTACGTCTAGGTTCTTTCTCCGTTTTTCCCGGAAAAAATATTTTTGCCACCAGAAATATGTGTGCATCTCTATCTCTAGACTTTTTCCCACCTCGGTTTTCGGATCGGTTTTCCCAAGAAAAACAGAGACCCTCCACAAAATAGAAAATACATCTCGTCTGTTTTTTCTCAAAAAATGGAAATCGTTTCCGCTCACCTTGTGCAGCCGTCTTCTTGCCGTTGTATTCACAGTTGGATCCTCCGGTGGGTAGTTTTCTTGAAATAAAAAATACATCCAAATCCCTTCTACTAGGTATAAACTTTTTCCGATTAAGCTTTTCCATCTCGATCTCTGATATTTTTTAAAGCATGTATTATTACTCGGTGGACGCGTAGAGTGTTAGACTCGATAAAAGAAGGTTGTCATCGCTAATAATTTTTCACCCTTTTTATTCTAGGCTATTTTCTCACCTCGGTTTTCCAGCTCGGTTTTTCCCAAGAAAACACCAAAAGACTCTCAAAAAAATAGAAAATACATCTCGGTCTGTTTTTTCTCAAAAAAACGGGAAATCGTTTCCCTTCATTGTATGTAAATCTGCAGATTGTATTCACGGTTGGGCCCTCCGGTGGGTAGTTTTGCGAAAACAAAAAAATACATCCAGGCCCTTCTACCGGTAGTTTTAAAAAAACCTTATAGTTTCGTATATTCGCGTACAGGTCCTCTAACTTTATTTTTCCGAGAAGAACCAATGAACCAAATTTAAATGCGGAGCGCCGTCTGACTAATTTTACAAAAAGAACCCTATAGTTTCGTATATTCGCGTGCGTGTGCTCCAGCTTTATTTTTTCAAAGAGGATCAGCGAACCAAATTTCGTGCAGAGTGGCGTAGCGCGGGTTCCTATCTAGTATATATTATTCCCAAGAGAATTCAGGCGTAGCTAGGCATGCCGCCAAATCTTTTTTCGAAAAAGCCCCCTAGAAAATAAAAAATCACGGATATGTCCATCTACCGGTTATTTTGTGAAAAGGACTTGTAGTTTCACAAATTCGATGTGGAGGCCAGTTCTTTAAACCCAGAAGATTTAAAAAATTTTGAAATCACAAACAAATCCTTTCATCAGTTATTTTGCAAAAAAGACCTTGTAGTTCCACAAATTCGACACGAGCAATGGTTCTTTCGATCCGAAAGATTTAAAAAATTTTGAAATCGTGAACAGATCTTTCCACCAGTTATTTTGCAAAAAAAAAACCCATAGTTCGCATATTCGATTTGCAAAAAACTCGGATCAAGTTTTTTCTCGCAGCGCGTCATCGCACGCATCTCTACCTAGTCAGATTAACGCGCATAACTCTTAAGGTGTAACTCTCAAGGCCCAACGAACAATCGGGTGCTAAAAAAAAGTTCTAATTAGTTTGATTCTGTTCATCTCAGCAGTTTGACAAAATTCAGCTCGATACTTTTTTTAAAGAGAGTAGAGTACACACACCCTACTCATGCTACACACGCACACACAGACACATGTACACATCCAGTGCACACTTAAACCCTATTTGGAAGCAATGTATTTTTATAGTTTCTAGGTAATACCGTAGTTTCTAAGAATACCATAGTATTTTATACCATAAAGTGTTTGGTTACCATGCCAAAAACTCTGTATTAAAAACTATGGTTTTGTAGATACCATGGTATTTTTAGAGTATTTGAAACTTCATTCTAACCCAAAGTTTTCATAGTTTTGGCTAGCTTCTTGTCTATTTCCACTCAAATACCATGATTTGTGATGTTGTATCCAAACAGTTGGGAGTTCTAAGAAATACCATGGTTTCAAAAGGATTTGATAAAACCATAATATTCATGACAAAATAATTGCAAATCATCGTATATCAAAACCATAGTTTTGAAAAATTATGCTTCTAAACAGGGCCTTAGAAATTTTTGCAAAGACTCCACACCTTCACATAAAGCAAAAACACGTTTTCCCAGTCCACTGGCCCATCTGTAAATTCAGCTCGATTCTACTCCCATCACAAAATGCAACATCTGTCAATCAACCCTTTTCTGGCATGCAAGAATCCGAATAATCAATAGAGCAGCAGTACTTAACTAACTTTACTGATCTGACGCTCACAGAGATTCCCAGCAGTCGAAAACAAAAATCTAAGAGACAAAAATTCAAGATACAGAAAATTGTTGATAATCTCAACTGCAGTATATTCTTTCCAACTGACAGATTTTTTGTAAGGTAACCACAGCTGGTCTGAATGAAAAGGGTGGCACATCAAATGAAACACCGGACTTCACCCAAGATGATTACTAAAATATTATTGGCTTGCTACTGTCCCCGGGTTGCTACAAGCAGTAGAATCAGATCATCACATCAACTCCTTGTAACAAATATGTAATGGCAAGGCGAAGCTCTACAACACCAATTATATGCACAACAAACAAGTCTGCTGGAGGGGAAAAGAACAGTTTATTAGAACAAGGTGTAACATTGGTAATCATATAGACAATACATTGAGCAAAGAGGTTAACTATTTAATGCCCTTACAGTGGAGAAAATAGACGGACAAGCTTCATTTTCTCTGCAAGTAGGGCTTGACTGATTCCAAAACAACCTGACCATCAGAGGATTTTTCATAGATGATTAGAGTCAAAATCCAGATCATATCTAACTTTAAAAAGGCACAAGTCAAACATTTCCAATGAGCAATAAATACTTCAGGTACTTACCCTTCCATCATAAGACAAAGAAGCAAATAGTGATGGGTCATGGGAGCTCCATGCAATGCCTACAATGTTAATTAGCTTTGTGATTCCTTGTAAAAAATCTAATATATAAAATAGACAAGTAGAGAGGTTTGAGGGTACCGTAGATGCTATCTTCATAGTCAGTATACGAGTTGAGTAATGGTTCTTCTTGCCTTTTGGGTGAACTAGAAGGGCTGGGAAAACAAGATTGGGGGCATAAAAATGACAACTTTAAACAAAGTAGTCTTACAAGAAAACCCACAAGGAATAGAAATAGAAACCTTTCAGGTCCAGAATCATCAGTGCCAACTTTAGCCAACCATAAATTGACAGTTGAATCTGTTCCAGCACTCTGCAGAAGTTTCAATATAGTCAGTATACAGTAAAACAGATACAGTACTAACGTACAAAACACTTGCGCAAGTGCACATGCACGGGCGTGCACACACATGCGCACGCACACACAGAGAGAGAGAGAGAGAGAGAGAGAGACCAGAATCAGCTCATCATACTCAGGATTGTGTCGCACAGCCCATGTCCTGTAAAATTCATAAGAATGAGGTCAAGTAGATACTTGCTGTATTAAGAAAGCGCAAAAACACTCTCTAAAAAAAAGAACAGAGAAAACACAAAAAAACGACTTGGTACAATCACATAGGTTAAATTGGTCACTCAACACCATCATCCCATATAGGTGGTACGAGCTGCACAACTAGATCAATAAAAAGGAAAAAACATCTTGGAATGGGATGAAAATGTGCTCCATTTGAAGGAAGTCATGCATCAAGCAGTACACATTCGCATCACTTGCATAGAATAAATGATAAACATTGCAAAAAAGTATTTTCGTTTGAGTTTACTACAGGATACTGCAATATACCAATGTGAATGTCCAGGGAGATCCTTGAGGGGATGCTTAAGCATTCTGAGATCCCACATGCGAACTCCAAATTCATCTTCAGCTGTTACCTGCAATATATAAGGAAATTCTCTATTAGCAACATAAGTAAATGAAACTGAATAAAAAAAAGCAATAACTATCAGTCTATTTCTGTTAGTCAGACACATGCATGTCTGATTCGGCAAACTTTACGAGGGATTCAGCTAGCTCAAATTAATTTTATAATAATAATAAATTCAAATTTGTTGGTAAAATGCAATCTAGACTGAGCATTTGACTGAACAACAAATAACAAGCAATGGCATACCCAGAGTGAATATTAACTATGCTACTTACTAACAATGCAAGACAAACAAAGCCTGAAAAATCATTAATCAAAATGAAGACAAAACAAAGTTGAAAGGTAACAAGGAACAGAAAGTAATACAAAAATATCCATTTTCAGGTGTTACTATCGAAAGGTAATTCATGAGCACGCTCCTCTTCTGACTGAAGAAAAGGAACTACCATTTGATCTGAAAGAAATGAGAGTATCATACTCACAATTATGTTTTGCTTCTTGGGGTTATAATCCACATCCCGAATATGTGCATGTTCAATTGCATTTGATTTCCTGAGAATAATAAGTTCACAAAGACACAAACATAGATATAAGTGCAATATTTCAACACATAAACTACAGATATGAGCTCAGAAAATCAAATAAGGTCAAGATTCTAAAAGTGCTAACTTCATAGAACGGAGATCCCAGCAGTGAAGCGATGAGTCAGTTATTGCAGCAATTGAGTTGTGATTGTGTGGATCCCAAGCTCCACCACGTAAATTGGGAAGCATCTCAGTAGATCCCTGGGATATCACCTGTAACATCAGAACTAAAATTAGGACCATGATGAAGTACATAAACTGATACTACTAGATATATTAATCCTTCAATTTCCATAGCCTGATACTGAACTTAATACTTAGAAACAATGAAAAGATAATGTAATTATGTTGATGTAATCTTGGTAAACAAAAGAAGGCCACACCTTGGCTGACATATTTGATGTGTCTATGTTCCAGAGAAAAATATTTCTGTCATCAATGCTAATTAGCTTATCGTGCTTCCCTAGTGGCCACCAGAGGACACTGCAAAAATAAGCTACCTTAGAGGTATTGTCTGAGTGTGGTGTCGCCCAGAAAATATCGATATATGGAAAGAGCAAATAATGATTATATGCATAGCATAATATGATCAACTTATAAGACCATGAAGGAAGACCAAAACTTGTATAAAAAAATTTAGCTCAAAAGAATCATAGTAGTGAAAAAAAATGACATCTATTGCGTGAAACACAGAAAGGGAGCCACACGATTAAGTATTGAGTAGTGCTTCAATGCATTCCCTTCCAATACAAGTTGCATAAATCTTGAAGCAAATGAAGGGGTAAGTAATCACCATCTACCATTCATTCATGCTTTAATACTTGTGCAACTGTCAAAAGAAAAAGCACGGAAGCACCTCTCTT
>JAYEVE010000780.1:0-23798 GCA_036346375.1 Guadua angustifolia
TGGAGCTTGTTTGGTCGAATTCGCTTTCATGTTAATTTCATACATATCAAGATTGAATAGGTGGATTTTGTGAAAGCTTGCAGGAAGCGAAATACTATGAAAATGCACCTGGTTGCACTCCTACTTGTCGCTGGTCTCATTGGAGCTAGTTTTGCTCGATTTCGCTCTTGTTTAAACTTCATTCAAACCGGGATCCGAACAAGTGGACTGTATGAATGTTTGCCCCGAAGCGAAACACTCCGAAGACACACCGGATTGCCCTCGTAAGTGTTGTTAGTTTTGTTGGAGCTTGTTTCGGTCGAATTCGCTTGGATGTTAATTTCATACATATCAAGATTCGAATCGGTGGATTTTGTGAAAGTTTGCACCGGAGCGAAACACTCCGAAAATGCACCTGGTTGCACTCCTACATGTCGCCGGTCTCATTGGAGCTTGTTTCGCTCGATTTCGCTCTGTTGTTAAATTCATTCAAACCGGGATCCGAACAAGTGGACTTTATGAAAGTTTGCCCCGAAGCGAAACACTCCGAAGACACACCGGATTGCCCTCGTTGGTGTTGTTAGTCTTGTTGGAGCTTGTTTCGGTCGAATTTGCTTTCATGTTAATTTCATACATATCAAGATTCGAATAGGTGGATTTTGTGAAAACTTGCCGGGAATGAAACAATATGAAAATGCTGGTTGCACTCCTACTTGTCATGGGTCTCATTGGAGCTAGTTTTGCTCGATTCGCTCTTGTTTAAACTTCATTCAAAGCAGGATCGAAGAAGTGGACTTTATGAAAGTTTGCCTGAATGAAACACTCAGAAGACACGGATTGCCCTCGTAAGTTTTGTTAGACTTGTTGGAGCTTGTTTGGTCGAATTAAACTTTCATGTTAATTTCATACATATCAAGATTGAATAGGTGGATTTTGTGGCTTGCAGGCGAAACACTATGAAAATGCACTGGTTGCCTCCTACTTGTCGCCGGTCTCATTGGAGCTAGTTTTGCTCGATTTAGCTCTTGTTTAAACTTCATTCAAGCAGGGATCGAACAAGTGGATATGTATGAATGTTTGGCCCAGCGAAACACTCGAAGACACAGGATTGCCCTCGTAAGGTTGTTGAGTCTTGTTGGAGCTTGTTTGATCGAATTCACTTGGATGCTAATTTCATACATATCAAGATCCGGATAGGAGGATTTCGTAAAGCTTGCCGGAAGGATGGCTCTTTAAAAAATGCACGGTTGCTGCCTCGTGTCGCCGGTCTCATTGGAGCTTGTTTAGCTCGATTTAGCTCTGTTGTTAATTTCATTCAAGCGAGGGATCCGAACAAGTGGACTTTATGAAAGTTTGCCGGCGAAACACTCAAGAACTGCCGGATTGCCCGTAGGTGTTGTTAGTCTTGTTGGAGCTTGTTTGATCGAATTAACTTTCATGTTAATTTCATACATATCAAGATTGAATAGGTGGATTTGTGAAAGCTTGCAGAATGAAACACTATGAAAATGCACTGGTTGCACTCCTACTTGTCGCCGGTCTCATTGGAGCTAGTTTTGCTCGATTTAGCTCTTGTTTAAACTTCATTCAAGCAGGGATCGAACAAGTGGACTTTATGAAAGTTTTGCCGAAGCGAAACACTCGAAGACACGGATTGCCCTCGTAAGTGTTGTTAGACTTGTTGGAGCTTGTTTGGTCGATTCGCTTTCATGTTAATTTCATACATATCAAGATTGAATAGGTGGATTTTGTGGCTTTTGGCGAAACACTATGAAAATGCACCTGGTTGCACTCCTACTTGTCGCCGGTCTCATTGGAGCTAGTTTTGTTGGAGCTTGTTTCGGTCGAATTCGCTTGGATGTTAATTTCATACATATCAAGATTCGAATCGGTGGATTTTGTGAAAGCTTGCCGGAGGCGAAACAATGAATGCACTGGTTGCACTCCTCGTGTGCCGGTCTCATTGGAGCTTGTTTCGCTCGATTTCGCTCTGTTGTTAATTTCATTCAAACCGGGATCCGAACAAGTGGACTTTATGAAAGTTTGCCCCGAAGCGAAACACTCCGAAGACACACCGGATTGCCCTCGTAGGTGTTGTCAGACTTGTTGGAGCTTGTTTCGGTCGAATTCGCTTTGATGTTAATTTGATAGAAATCAAGATCCGAATAGGTGGATTTTGTGAAAGTTTGCACCGGAGCGAAACACTCCGAAAATGCACCTGGTTGCACTCCTACATGTCGCCGGTCTCATTGGAGCTTGTTTCGCTCGATTTCGCTCGATTGTCGGTCTGGTTGGAGAATGTTTCGGTCGATTTCTCTTTGATCATACTTTCGTACAAATCGAGATCCTAATCGGTGGATTTTATGACAGTTTGCACCGAAGCGAAACAATTCGAAAAAGCACAGGTTTGCTTCGTAAGTGTGGTCGTTCTTGATGGAGCTTGTTTCGGTCGATTTCGGTTTTGATGTTAATTTCATACACATCGAGATCCGTACGGGTCGATTTTATGAAAGTTTGCCGGAGCAAAACACTCAGAGACACAGGATTGCCTTTGTAAGTGTTGTCGAGTCTTGTTGGAGCTTGTTTTGGTCTATTTCGTCTTGATGTCAATTTCACACAAATTGAGATCGAGCAGTGGATATTATGAAAGTTTGCGCTGCATGAAACTCTCGAAAATGCACGGATTGCCCTCATAAGTGTTGTCGGTCTCTTTGGAGCTCGTTTGATCGATTTCGCTTTGATGATAACTTCATTCAAATCGTGATCCGAACACGTGGATTTCATAGTTGGCAGAAGTGAAGCACTCCAAAGACACCTTTGCATTGCCCTCGTATGTGTTGTCGGTATTGGAGCTTGTTTGGTCCTTTCGGTTTGAAGTTAATTTCATACAAATTGAGATCCGAGCAAGAGGATTTTATAGAAGTTTACAGGGCGTAAGTCTTGAAAAGACCGGATTGCCCGATATGTGTTGTCGGTCTTGTTGGAGCTTGTTTGGTCGATTTCTCTTTGATCATAATTTAGTACAAATCGAGATCCTAATAGGTGGATTTTATGATAGTTTGCACAAGCGAAACAATCAGGCGGATTGCCCTAAATAAGTGTTATGGGTCTTGATTTAGGGTTTGATGTTAATTTCATACAAATCGAGATCCGTTGGTCGATTTATGAAAGTTTGCACGGTGCAAAACACTCAGAGACAGGATTGCCTTTGTAAGTGTTGTCCGTCTGGTTGGAGCTTGTTTGATCGATTTAGCCTTGATGTCAATTTCATACAAATTGAGATCGAGCAGTGGATACTATGAAAGTTTGCGTCCATAGCGAAACTCTCGAAAAAGCAGGATTGCCCTCATAAGTGTTGTCGGTCTCATTGGAGCTCGTTTGGTCGATTTACGCTTTGATGTTAACTTCATTCGAATCGTGATCGAACCGTGGATTTCATGAAAGTTTGCCCAGTGAAGCACTCCAAAGACACACCGCATTGCCCTCGTAAGTGTTGTCGGTCTTATTGGAGCTTGTTTACGTTCCTTTTCGGTTTGAAGTTAATTTCATACAAATCGAGATCGAAGCGGGAGGATTTTATAGAAGTTTACCGAGGCAAAAAGACTCAGAAGAGACAGGATTGCCTGTATGTGTTGTTGGCCTTGTTGGAGCTTGTTTGGTCGATTTCTCTTTGATCATAATTTCGTACAAATAGAGATCCTAATAGGTGGATTTTATGATAGTTTTGCTGAAGCGAAACAATCCGAAAAGCACGGATTACCCTCGTAAGTGTTGTCGGACTTGATTGAGCTTGTTTGGTTGATTTCGGTTTGATGTTAATTTCATACAAATCGAGATCCGTTGGTCCATTTATGAAAGTTTGCAGGAGCAAAACTCTCAGAGAACACGGATTGCCTTTGTAAGTGTGGTCCGTCATGTAGGAGCTTGTTGCGGTCGATTTAGCCTGATGTGAATTTCATACAAATTGAGATCGAACAGGTGGATATTATGAATGTTTGCGCATAGCGAAACTCTCGAAAAGCACGGATTGCCCTCATAAGTGTTGTCGGTCTCATTGGAGCTCGTTTGAGTCGATTTAAGCTGATGACCGTGGATTTCATGAAAGTTTGCCCGGTGAAGCACTCCAAGACACACCGCATTGCCCTCATAAGTGTTGTCGGTCTCATTGGAGCTTCGTTTGATCGATTTAAACTTTGATGTTAACTTCATTCAAATCGTGATCCGAACCGTGGATTTCATGAAAGTTTGCCCAGTGAAGCACTCCAAGACACACCGCATTGCCCTCGTAAGTGTTGTCGGTCTTATTGGAGCTTGTTTGGTCCTTTTAGGTTTGAAGTTAATTTCATACAAATCGAGATCCGTGCGGGAGGATTTTATAGAAGTTTACAGGGCGAAAGACTCAGAAGAGACACGGATTGCTTACTGTATGTGTTGTCGGTCTTGTTGGAGCTTGTTTGATCGATTTCTCTTTGATCATAATTTAATACAAATCGAGATCTAATCGTGGATTTTATGATAGTTTGCACCAGCGAATCAATCCAAAAAAGCGCAGTTGCCCTCGTAAGTGTTGTCGGTCTTCATGGAGCTTGTTTGATCGATTTCTGTTTGATGTTAATTTCATACAAATCGAGATCCGTCGGTCGATTTATGAAAGTTTGCCGAACAAAACACTCAGGAGACACGGATTGCCTTTGTAAGTGTTGTCGAGTCTTGTAGGAGCTTGTTCGGTCGATTTCACCTTGATGTCAATTTCATACAAATTGAGATCCGAGCAGGTGGATATTATGAAAGTTTTAGCGCATAGCGAAACTCTCAGAAAAAGCACGGATTGCCCTCATAAGTGTTGTGGGTCTCATTGGAGCTCGTTTGGTCGATTTAAGCTTTGATGACACGTGGATTTCATGAAAGTTTGCCCGGTGAAGCACTCCAAAGACACACCACATTGCCCTCGTAAGTGTTGTCGGTCTTATTGGAGCTTGTTTGGTCCTTTTGGTTTGAAGTTAATTTCATACAAATCGAGATCCGGCGGGAGGATTTTATAGAAGTTTACGGAGGCGAAAGACTCGAAGAGACACGGATTGCCTACTGTATGTGTTGTCGGTCTTGTTGGAGCTTGTTTGATCGATTTCTCTTTGATCATAATTTAGTACAAATCGAGATCCTAATAGGTGGATTTTATGATAGTTTGCGCGGAGCGAAACAATCGAAAAAGCACGAATTACCCGTAATTGTTGTCGGTCTTGATTGAGCTTGTTTGGTTGATTTCGGTTTGATGTTAATTTCATACAAATCGAGATCCGTTGAGTCCATTTCGAAAGTTTGCACGGGCAAAACACTCAGGAGACACGGATTGCCTTTGTAAGTGTTGTCCGTCTTGTAGGAGCTTGTTCGGTCGATTTCACCTTGATGTCAATTTCATACAAATTGAGATCGAGCAGGTGGATATTATGAAAGTTTTAGCCTTAGTGAAACTCTCGAAAAAGCACGGATTGCCCTCATAAGTGTTGTCGGTCTCATTGGAGCTCATTTGGTCGATTTTGCTTTGATGTTAACTTCATTCAAATCGTGATCCCAACACGTGGATTTCATGAAAGTTTGCCCGAAGTGAAGCACTCCAAAGACACCGCATTGCCCTCGTAAGTGTTGTTGGTCTTATTGGAGCTTGTTTGGTCCTTTTCGGTTTGAAGTTAATTTCATACAAATCGAGATCGGCGGGAGGATTTTATAGAAGTTTACGAGGCGAAAGACTCAGAAGAGACAGGATTGCTTACTGTATGTGTTGTCGGTCTTGTTGGAGCTTGTTTGGTCGATTTCTCTTTGATCATAATTTCGTACAAATCGAGATCCTAATAGGTGGATTTTATGATAGTTTTGCGAAGCGAAACAATCAGAAAAAGCACCCGATTGCCCTCGTAATTGTTGTCGGTCTTGATTGAGCTTGTTTGGTTAATTTCGGTTTGATGTTAATTTCATACAAATCGAGATCCGTTAAGGTCCATTTTACGAAAGTTTGCAAGAGCAAAACACTCAGGAGACAGGATTGCCTTTGTAAGTGTGGTCAAGTCTTGTAGGAGCTTGTTTCGATTTACGCCTTGATGTCAATTTCATACAAATTGAGATCGAGCAGTGGATATTATGCAAGTTTTAGCATAGCGAAACTCTCAGAAAAACAGCGGATTGCCCTCATAAGTGTTGTCGGTCTCATTGGAGCTCGTTTGGTCGATTTAAGCTTTGATGACCGTGGATTTCATGAAAGTTTGCCCAGTGAAGCACTCCAAAGACACACGCATTGCCCTCATAAGTGTTGTCGGTCTCATTGGAGCGTTCGTTTGGTCGATTTAACTTTGATGTTAACTTCATTCAAATCGTGATCGAACCGTGGATTTCATGAAAGTTTGCCCAGAAGTGAAACACTCCAAAGACACACCGCATTGCCCTCGTAAGTGTTGTCGGTCTTATTGGAGCTTGTTTGGTCCTTTTCGATTTGAAGATAATTTCATACAAATCGAGATCGGCGGAGGATTTTATAAAAGTTTACAGGGGCGAAAAGACTCAGAAGAGACCTGGATTGCCTGTATGTGTTGTCGGTCTTGTTGGATCTTGTTTGATCGATTTCTCTTTGATCATAATTTAGATACAAATCGAGATCCTAATCGTGGATTTTATGATAGTTTGCATAAGCGAAACAATCAGAAAAAGCAGCGGATTGCCCTCGTATGTGTTGTCGGTCTTGATGGAGCTTGTTTGGTCGATTTCGGTTCGATGTTAATTTCATACAAATCGAGATCCGTGCTGTGTTGATTTTATGAAAGTTTGCATCGAACAAAACACTCAGGAGACAGGATTGCCTTTGTAAGTGTTGTCCGTCTTGTAGGAGCTTGTTCGGTCGATTTCGCCATGATGTCAATTTCATACAAATTGAGATCCGAACAGGTGGATATTATGAAAGTTTGCGCCATGAAACTCTCGAAAAAGCACGGATTGCCCTCATAAGTGTTATCGGTCTCATTGGAGCTTCGTTTGATCGATTTAGCGATGTTAACTTCATTCAATCGTGATCCCAACCGTGGATTTCATGAAAGTTTGCCTCGAAGTGAAGCACTCCAAAGACACAGCGCATTGCCCTCGTAAGTGTTGTCGGTCTTATTGGAGCTTGTTTCGGTCCTTTTAGGTTTGAAGTTAATTTCATACAAATCGAGATCGGCGGGAGGATTTTATAAAGTTTACCTTTGGGCGAAAGACTCAGAAGAGACCGGATTGCCCGATATGTGTTGTCGGTCTTGTTGGATCTTGTTTGATCGATTTCTCTTTGATCATAATTTCATACAAATCGAGATCCCAATAGGTGGATTTTATGATAGTTTGCAAAGCGCGAAACAATCGAAAAAAGCACCGGATTGCCCTCGTAAATGTTGTCGGTCTTGAGGAGCTTGTTTGGGCGATTTGGTTCGATGTCAATTTCATACAAATCGAGATCGTCAGGTCGATTTATGAAAGTTTGCCGAACAAAACACTCAGAGAGACAGGATTGCCTTTGTAAGTGTGGTCCGTCTTGTAGGAGCTTGTTCGGTCGATTTAGCCATGATGTCAATTTCATACAAATTGAGATCCGAGCAGTGGATATATTGAAAGTTTGCATAGCGAAACTCTCAAAAAAGCACGGATTGCCCTCATAAGTGTTGTCGGTCTCATTGGAGCTCGTTTGATCGATTTAAGCTTTGATGTTAACTTCATTCAAATCGTGATCCCACCACGTGGATTTCATGAAAGTTTGCCCAGTGAAGCACTCCAAAGACACACGCATTGCCCTCGTAAGTCTTGTCGGTCTTATTGGAGCTTGTTTGGTCCTTTTCGGTTTGAAGTTAATTTCATACAAATTGAGATCCGAGCATGAGGATTTTATAGAAGTTTACAGTGCGAAGACTCGAAGAGACACGGATTGCTCCTGTATGTGTTGTCGGTCTTGTTGGAGCTTGTTTGGTCAATTTCTCTTTGATCATAATTTAGTACAAATCGAGATCCTAATAGGTGGATTTTATGATAGTTTGCACGAGCGAAACAATCAGAAAAAACGGATTGCCCTCGTAAGTGTTGTCGGTCTTGATGGAGCTTGTTTGATCGATTTAGGTTTGATGTCAATTTCATACAAATGTCGAGATCGTCGGCTCGATTTTAAAGTTACCTTTGGAGCAAAACTCAGGAGACCGGATTGCCTTTGTAAGTGTTGTCCATCTTGTTGGAGCTTGTTCCGCTCGATTTGCCTTGATGTCAATTTCATACAAATTGAGATCGAGCAGTGGATATTATGAAAGTTTGCGCCGACGAAACTCTCGAAAATGCGCGGATTGCCCTCATAAGTGTTGTCGGTCTCATTGGAGCTTGTTGGTCGATTTAACTTTGATGTTCACTTCATTCAAATCGTGATCGAATCGTGGATTTCATGAAAGTTTGCCGAGTGAAGCACTCCAAAGACGGTCGCATTGCCCTCGTAAGTGTTGTCGGTCTTATTGGAGCTTGTTTGGTCCTTTTCGGTTTGAAGTTAATTTCATACAAATCGAGATCCAGTGGAGGATTTTATAGAAGTTTACACAGGCGAAAGACTCAGAAGAGACACGGATTGTCCTGTGTGTGTTGTCGGTCTTGTTGGATCTTGTTTGATCGATTTCTCTTTGATCATAATTTAATACAAATTGAGATCCTAATCGTGGATTTTATGATAGTTTGCACGTGGCGAAACAATCCAAAAAGCAGGATTGCTCTCGTAAGTGTTGTCGGTCTTGATGGAGCTTGTTTGATCGATTTACTTTGATGTTAATTTCATACAAATGTCGAGATCCGTGCAATTCGATTTATGAAAGTTTGCACGAACAAAACACTCAGGAGACAGGATTGCCTTTGTAAGTGTGGTCCGTCTTGTAGGAGCTTGTTCGGTCGATTTAGCCATGATGTCAATTTCATACAAATTGAGATCCGAACAGAGTGGATACTATGAAAGTTTGCGCAGCGAAACTCTCGAAAAAGCACGGATTGACCTCATAAGTGTTGTCGGTCTCATTGGAGCTCATTTGGATCGATTTTGCTTTGATGTTAACTTCATTCAAATCGTGATCCCAACCGTGGATTTCATGAAAGTTTGCCAGTGGCACTCCAAAGACACACGCATTGCCCTCGTAAGTGTTGTCGGTCTTATTGGAGCTTGTTTGGTCCTTTTCGGTTTGAAGTTAATTTCATACAAATCGAGATCGGCGGAGGATTTTATAGAAGTTTACCACGAAGCGAAAGACTCGAAGAGACAGGATTGCCTACATGTGTGTTGTCGGTCTTGTTGGAGCTTGTTTGATCGATTTCTCTTTGATCATAATTTATACAAATCGAGATCCTAATAGGTGGATTTTATGATAGTTTTGCGAGCAGAAACAATCCGAAAGCACCCGGATTGCCCTGTAAGTGTTGTCGGTCTTGATTGAGCTTGTTTGGGTTGATTTCGGTTTGATGTTAATTTCATACAAATCGAGATCCGTTGTCCATTTATGAAAGTTTGCGAACAAAACACTCAGGAGACAGGATTGCCTCTTGTAAGTGTGGTTAGTCTTGTAGGAGCTTGTTCGGTCGATTTGCCTTGATGTCAATTTCATACAAATTGAGATCGAAAAGGTGGATATTATGCAAGTTTGCCCTGCGAAACTCTCAGAAAAAGCACCGGATTGCCCTCATAAGTGTTGTCGGTCTCATTGGAGCTCGTTTAGATCGATTTAAGCTTTGATGACAACGTGGATTTCATGAAAGTTTGCCCAAGTGAAGCACTCCAAAGACACGCATTGCCCTCATAAGTGTTGTCGGTCTCATTGGAGCTTGTTTGGTCGATTTAACTTTGATGTTAACTTCATTCAAATCGTGATCGAACACGTGGATTTCATGAAAGTTTGCCCAGAAGTGAAACACTCCAAAAGACACCGCATTGCCCTCGTAAGTGTTGTCGGTCTTATTGGAGCTTGTTTGGGTCCTTTTGATTTGAAGATAATTTCATACAAATCGAGATCGGCGCGAGGATTTTATAAAAGTTTACAGGCGAAAGACTCAGAAGAGACAACTGGATTGCCTGTATGTGTTGTCGGTCTTGTTGGATCTTGTTTGATCGATTTCTCTTTGATCATAATTTCATTACAAATCGAGATCTAATCAAGTGGATTTTATGATAGTTTGCACGAAGCGAAACAATCCAAAAGCAGCGGATTGCCCTCGTAATGTGTTGTCGGTCTTGATGGAGCTTGTTAATTCGATTTGGTTTGATGTTAATTTCATACAAATCGAGATCCGTGCGTGTGGATTTATGAAAGTTTGCATCGAACAAAACACTCAGAGAACGGATTGCCTTTGTAAGTGTGGTCCGTCTTGTAGGAGCTTGTTAGGTCGATTTCGCCATGATGTCAATTTCATACAAATTGAGATCGAACAGTGGATATTATGAAAGTTTAGCATAGCGAAACTCTCGAAAAAGCACGGATTGCCCTCATAAGTGTTGTCGGTCTCATTGGAGCTCGTTTGGTCGATTTCGCTTTGATGTTAACTTCATTCAAATCGTGATCCCAACATGTGGATTTCATGAAAGTTTGCCCCGAAGTGAAGCACTCCAAAGACACACCGCATTGCCCTCGTAAGTGTTGTCGGTCTTATTGGAGCTTGTTTCGGTCCTTTTCAGGTTTGAAGTTAATTTCATACAAATCGAGATCAGGCGGAGGATTTTATAGAAGTTTACGAGGGCGAAAGACTCAGAAAGAACCGGATTGCCCGTTATGTGTTGTCGGTCTTGTTGGATCTTGTTTGATCGATTTCTCTTTGATCATAATTTCATACAAATCGAGATCCTAATAGGTGGATTTTATGATAGTTTGCACGGCGAAACAATCCGAAAAAGCAGGATTGCCCTCGTAAATGTTGTAGGTCTTGATGGAGCTTGTTTGGTCAATTTAGGTTCGATGTTAATTTCATACAAATCGAGATCCGTCTGGTCGATTTTATGAAAGTTTGCCGAGCAAAACACTCAGGAGACAGGATTGCCTTTGTAAGTGTTGTCCGTCTTGTAGGAGCTTGTTCGGTCGATTTGCCTTGATGTCAATTTCATACAAATTGAGATCGAGCAGTGGATATATTGAAAGTTTGCGCCATGCGAAACTCTCCAAAAAAGCACGGATTGCCCTCATAAGTGTTGTCGGTCTCATTGGAGCTCGTTTGGTCGATTTAAGCTTTGATGTTAACTTCATTCAAATCGTGATCCCACACGTGGATTTCATGAAAGTTTGCCCAGTGAAGCACTCCAAAGACACACCGCATTGCCCTCGTAAGTGTTGTTGGTCTTATTGGAGCTTGTTTGGTCCTTTTCGGTTTGAAGTTAATTTCATACAAATCGAGATCCGAGCATGAGGATTTTATAGAAGTTTACAGGCCGAAAGACTCAGAAGAGACCGGGATTGCCTGTATGTGTTGTCGGTCTTGTTGGAGCTTGTTTGGTCAATTTCTCTTTGATCATAATTTCATACCGTCGAGATCCTAATAGGTGGATTTTATGATAGTTTGCACGAAGCGAAACAATCAGAAAAAACAGGATTGCCCTCGTAAGTGTTGTCGGTCTTGATGGAGCTTGTTTGAGTCGATTTCGGTTTGATGTTAATTTCATACAAATCGAGATCCGTCTGGTCGATTTTTGAAAGTTTGCTTGGAGCAAAACACTCAGGAGACACCGGATTGCCTTTGTAAGTGTTGTCCGTCTTGTTGGAGCTTGTTCAATTCGATTTAGCCTTGATGTCAATTTCATACAAATTGAGATCGAGCAGTGGATATTATGAAAGTTTGCGCCATATAGAAACTCTCAGAAAATGCGGATTGCCCTCATAAGTGTTGTCGGTCTCATTGGAGCTCGTTTGAGCGATTTACTTTGATGTTAACTTCATTCAAATCGTGATCCGAACCGTGGATTTCATGAAAGTTTGCCCAGTGAAGCACTCCAAAGACACACCGCATTGCCCTCGTAAGTGTTGTCGGTCTTATTGGAGCTTGTTTGGTCCTTTTAGGTTTGAAGTTAATTTCATACAAATCGAGATCGAGTGGAGGATTTTATAAAGTTTACACGAGGCGAAAGACTCGAAGAGACACCGGATTGCCGGTGTGTGTTGTCGGTCTTGTTGGATCTTGTTTGGTCGATTTCTCTTTGATCATAATTTCGTACAAATCGAGATCTAATCGTGGATTTTATGATAGTTTGCAATGGCGAAACAATCCAAAAAGCAGGATTGCTCGTAAGTGTTGTGCGGTCTTGATGGAGCTTGTTTGGTCGATTTCTGTTTGATGTTAATTTCATACAAATCGAGATCCGTGCTGAGTTGATTTATGAAAGTTTGCACGAACAAAACACTCAGAGACAGGATTGCCTTTGTAAGTGTTGTCCGTCTTGTAGGAGCTTGTTCGGTCGATTTAGCCATGATGTCAATTTCATACAAATTGAGATCGAGCAGTGGATATTATGAAAGTTTAGCATAGCGAAACTCTCGAAAAAGCGGATTGCCCTCATAAGTGTTGTCGGTCTCATTGGAGCTCGTTTGTCCCAATCGATTTTGAAGCTTTGATGTTAACTTCATTCAAATCGTGATCCGAACTGCATTGGATTTCATGAAGTTTGCCAAGTGAAGCACTCCAAGACACACCGCATTGCCCTCGTAAGTGTTGTCGGTCTTATTGGAGCTTGTTTGGGTCCTTTTCGGTTTGAAGTTAATTTCATACAAATCGAGATCTGGCGAGAGGATTTTATAGAAGTTTACGGGAGGCGAAAGACTCGAAGACTTGTAGGAGGAGGATTGCCCTGTATGTGTTGTCGGTCTTGTTGGATCTTGTTTGATCGATTTCTCTTTGATCATTATTTAATACAAATCGAGATCCTAATAGGTGGATTTTATGATAGTTTGCACGTAAGCGAAACAATCAGAAAAAGCAGGATTGCGGTCTCGTAAGTGTTGTGCGGTCTTGATGGAGCTTGTTTGGAGTCGATTTAGGTTTGATGTTAATTTCATACAAATCGAGATCCGTGCTGGATTCGATTTTATGAAAGTTTGCCGGAACAAAACACTCCAGAGAGACACCGGATTGCCTTTGTAAGTGTGGTCGTCTTGTAGGAGCTTGTTCGGTCGATTTAGCCTTGATGTCAATTTCATACAAATTGAGATCGAGCAGTGGATATTATGAAAGTTTGCATAGCGAAACTCTCAAAAAAGCGGATTGCCCTCATAAGTGTTGTGGGTCTCATTGGAGCTTCGTTTGAGTCGATTTACGTTTTGATGTTAACTTCATTCAAATCGTCGAACCGTGGATTTCATGAAAGTTTGCCCCGCGTGAAGCACTCCAAAGACACGCATTGCCCTCTAGTAAGTGTTGTCGGTCTTATTGGAGCTTGTTTGGTCCTTTTTAGGTTTGAAGTTAATTTCATACAAATCGAGATCGACGGTAGGATTTTATAGAAGTTTACGGGAGGCGAAGACTCAGAAGAGAGACCTTGGATTGCTGGTAATTGTTGTCAGGGGTCTTGTTGGATTTTGTTTACGGTCGATTTCTCTTTGATCATAATTTGTAGGACAAATCGATCGATCCTAATAGGTGGATTTTATGATAGTTTGCAGAATCGAAACAGCATCACGAAAAAACGCATAGGATTGCCCTCGTAAGTGTTGTCGGTCTTGATGGAGCTTGTTTGATCGATTTAGGTTTGATGTTAATTTCTTTTCTACAAATCGAGATGCGAGGCGAAGACTCGATGCTGAATTGATTTATGAAAGTTTACGCTTTGAGCAAAACACTCGAGTGGAGACAGGATTGCCTTTGTAAGTGTTGTCCAGTCTTGATGGAGCTTGTTAGGTCGATTTCGCCTTGATGTCAATTTCATACAAATTGAGATCGATAGTGTTGATATTATGAAAGTTTGCGCAAGCGAAACTCTCCAAGAAACGGATTGCCCTCATAAGTGTTGTACAGTTCTCATTGGAGCTCGTTTGGTCGATTTACGCTTTGATGTTAACTTCATTCAAATCGTGATCCAACGGCGTGGATTTCATGAAAGTTTGCCGAAGTGAAGCACTCCAAAGACACGCATTGCCCTCGTAAGTGTTGTCGGTCTTATTGGAGCTTGTTTGGTCCTTTCGGTTTGAAGTTAATTTCATACAAATCGAGATCCGGCGGGAGATTTTATAGAAGTTTACGAAGGCGAAAGTTTGAGACTCTAATAGGAAGAGACACGGATTGCCTAAATGATGTGTTGTCGGTCTTGTTGGATCTTGTTTGATCGATTCGATTTCTCTTTGATCATAATTTAGACCTGAAGTAGACAAATCGAGATCCTAATAGGTGGATTTTATGATAGTTTGCATGAAGTTTGCTGATGAAACAATGGTCTTGTTGGAGCTTGTTTGGGTCCTTTTTGGATTGCCCTCGTAAGTGTTGTCGGTCTGTTGGGCTTGGAGCTTGTTTGGTCGATTTGGTTTGATGTTAATTTCATACAAATCGAGATCCGTAATATAGGTCGAATTTATGAAAGTTGCTGCGGAGCAAAACACTCAAGGAGACAGGATTGCCTTTGTAAGTGTTGTCGGTCTTGTAGGAGCTTGTTCGAGTCGATTTGCCTTGATGTCAATTTCATGCAAATTGAGATCTGAGCAAGTGGATATTATGAAGTTTGCACGCAGCGAAACTCTCGAAAAAGCCGGATTGCCCTCATAAGTGTTATCGGTCTCATTGGAGCTCGTTTGGTCGATTTAAGCTTTGATGTTAACTTCATTCAAATCGTGATCCGAACACGTGGATTTCATGAATGTTTCCCCGATGTGAAGCACTCCAAAGACACACCATTGCCCTCGTAAGTGTTGTCGGTCTTATTGGAGCTTGTTTGGTCCTTTTCGGTTTGAAGTTAATTTCATACAAATCGAGATCAGAATTTGGAGGATTTTATAGAAGTTTAGGGCTGAAAAACTCAGAAAGACAGGATTGCCTGTATGTTTGTCGGTCTTGTTGGAGCTTGTTTCGATCGATTTCTCTTTGATCATAATTTACGTACAAATCGAGATCTAATAGGTGGATTTTATGATAGTTTGCATAAGCGAAACAATCCAAAAGCGCAGATTGCCCTCGTAAGTGTTGTCGGTCTTGATGGAGCTTGTTTGATCGATTTCGGTTTGATGTTAATTTCATACAAATCGAGATCCGTCTTGATGATTTTGAAAGTTTGCACCGAACAAAACACTCAGGAGAACAGGATTGCCTTTGTAAGTGTTGTCGAGTCTTGTAGGAGCTTGTTCGGTCGATTTCGCCTTGATGTCAATTTCATGCAAATTGAGATCGAGCGGGTGGATATTATGAAAGTTTGCGCGCAGCGAAACTCTCAGAAAAGCACCGGATTGCCCTCATAAGTGTTTTCGGTCTCATTGGGCTCGTTTGGTCGATTTAAGCTTTGATGTTAACTTCATTCAAATCGTGATCCCAACACGTGGATTTCATGAAAGTTTGCCTGAAGTGAAGCACTCCAAAGACACACATTGCCCTCGTAAGTGTTGTCGGTCTTATTGGAGCTTGTTTCGGTCCTTTTAGGTTTGAAGTTAATTTCATACAAATCGAGATCGGCGGGAGGATTTTATAGAAGTTTACCGCGAGGCGAAGACTCAGAAGAAGACAGGATTGCCCTTGTTGTTGTCGGTCTTGTTGGAGCTTGTTTGGTCGATTTCTCTTTGATCATAATTTATTACAAATCGAGATCCTAATAGGTGGATTTTATGATAGTTTGCACGGAGCGAAACAATCCAAAAAGCACGAGTTTGCCCTCGTAAGTGTTGTTGATGTCTTGATGGAGCTTGTTTGATCGATTTCGGTTTGATGTTAATTTCATACAAATGTCGAGATCCGTCTGCTCGAATTTATGAAAGTTTGCGGGCAAAACACTCGAGAAACGGATTGCCTTTGTAAGTGTTGTAGTCTTGTAGGAGCTTGTTCGGTCGATTTAGCCTTGATGTCAATTTCATACAAATTGAGATCCGAACAAGTGGATATTATGAAAGTTTCAGCATTGGCGAAACTCTCAAGAAAAAGCACGGATTGCCCTCATAAGTGTTCTCGGTCTCATTGGAGCTCGTTTGGTCGATTTAAGCTTTGATGTTAACTTCATTCAAATCGTGATCCGAACCGTGGATTTCATGAAAGTTTGCCCAGTGAAGCACTCCAAGAGACACCGCATTGCCCTCGTAAGTGTTGTCGGTCTTATTGGAGCTTGTTTAGGTCCTTTTCGGTTTGAAGTTAATTTCATACAAATCGAGATCAAGCGGGAGGATTTTATAGAAGTTTACAGGGGCGAAAGACTCAGAAGAGATCTGGGATTGCCCTGTATGTGTTGTCGGTCTTGTTGGAGCTTGTTTGGTCGATTTCTCTTTGATCATAATTTACATACAAATCGAGATCCTAATAGGTGGATTTATGATAGTTTGCAAAGCGAAACAATCGAAAAAGCAGGATTGCCCTCGTAAGTGTTATCGGTCTTGATGGAGCTTGTTTGATCGATTTCGGTTTGATGTTAATTTCATACAAATCGAGAATCCGTCTGGCTCAATTTTGTGAAGTTTGCACGGAACAAAACACTCAGGAGAACACGGATTGCCTTTGTAAGTGTTGTCCGTCTTGTAGGAGCTTGTTAAATTCGATTTAGCCTTGATGTCAATTTCATACAAATTGAGATCGAACGTGGATATTATGAAAGTTTGCATGACGAAACTCTCAGAAAAAGCACAGATTGCCCTCATAAGTGTTGTCGGTCTCATTGGAGGCTCGTTTGATCGATTTCGCTTTGATGTTAACTTCATTCAAATCGTGATCCGAACGCGATGGATTTCATGAAAGTTTGCCCGAAGTGAAGCACTCCAAAGACACACGCATTGCCCTCCGTAAGTGTTGTCGGTCTTATTGGAGCTTGTTTGGTCCTTTTCGGTTTGAAGTTAATTTCATACAAATCGAGAATCAAGTACGGAGGATTTTATAGAAGTTTGGAAGCGAAAAACTCAGAAGAGACACCCGATTGCCTGTATGTGTTGTCCGGTCTTGTTGGAGCTTGTTTGATCCGATTTCTCTTTGATCATAATTTAGTACAAATCGAGATCTAATCGTGGGATTTTATGATAGTTTGCAAAGCGAAACAATCCAAAAAGCCGGATTGCCCTCGTAAGTGTTGTCGGTCTTGATGGAGCTTGTTTGATCGATTTCGGTTTGATGTTAATTTCATACAAATCGAGATCCGTCTGGAGTCGATTTTATGAAAGTTTGCACGAACAAACACTCAGAGAGACATAGGATTGCCTTTGTAAGTGTTGTCCGTCTTGTAGGGGCTTGTTAATTCGATTTAGCCTTGATGTCAATTTCATACAAATTGAGATCCGAGCGGTTGGATATTATGAAAGTTTTGCGCCTAGCGAAACTCTCGAAAAAAGCACGAGATTGCCCTCATAAGTGTTGTCGGTCTCATTGGAGCTCGTTTGATCGATTTAAGCTTTGATGTTAACTTCATTCAAATCGTGATCCCAACATTGGATTTCATGTGAATTTGCCCTGAAGTGAAGCACTCCAAAGACACACCGCATTGCCCTCGTAAGTGTTGTCGGTCTTATTGGAGCTTGTTTCGGTCCTTTTACGGTTTGAAGTTAATTTCATACAAATCGAGATCGGCGGAGAGATTTTATAGAAAGTTTACGAGAGGCGAAAGACTCGAAAAGACACGGATTGCCCTGTATGTGTTGTCGGTCTTGTTGGAGCTTGTTTGGTCGATTTCTCTTTGATCATAATTTACGTACAAATCGAGATCCTAATAGGTGGATTTTATGATAGTTTGCCAAAAGCGAAACAATCCAAAAAAGCACCGGATTGCCCTCGTAAGTGTTGTCGATCTTGATGGAGCTTGTTTGATCGATTTCGGTTTGATGTTAATTTCATACAAATCGAGAGATCCGTGCGGCTCAGATTTTGTGAGATTTGCACGAGCAAAACTTATCAGAGACAACGGATTGCCTTTGTAAGTGTTGTCATCCGTCTTGTAGGAGCTTGTTTCGATCGATTTGCCTTGATGTCAATTTCATACAAATTGAGATCCGAACAAGTGGATATTATGAAAGTTTGCGTAGCAACGAAACTCTAGAAAAAGCACCTGATTGCCCTCATAAAGTGTTGTCGGTCTCATTGGAACTCGTTTGATCGATTTCACTTTGATGTTAACTTCATTCAAATCGTGATCCGAACACGTGGATTTCATGAAAGTTTGCCCAGGTGAAGCACTCCAAGAGACACGCATTGCCCTCGTAAGTGTTGTCGGTCTTATTGGAGCTTGTTTGGTCCTTTTCGGTTTGAAGTTAATTTCATACAAATCGAGATCAAAGTGGAGGATTTTATAGAAGTTTACATGGATGAAAAACTCAGAAGAGACACGGATTGCCCCATGTGTGTTGTCGGTCTTGTTGGAGCTTGTTTGGTCGATTTCTCTTTGATCATAATTTACATACAAATCGAGATCCTAATCGTGGATTTTATGATAGTTTGCAGAAGAAACAATCAAAAAAACCGGATTGCCCTCGTAAGTGTTGTCGGTCTTGATGGAGCTTACGATCGATTTTAGGTTTGATGTTAATTTCATACAAATCGAGATCCGTCTGGTCGATTTTAAAGTTTGCCGAACAAAACACTCAGGAGACAGGATTGCCTTTGTAAGTGTTGTCCGTCTTGTAGGAGCTTGTTGGGTCGATTTGCCATGATGTGTTTCATACAAATTGAGATCCGATGAGTGGATATTATGAAGTTTCTTGTATGCGAAACTCTCTGAAAAGCCGGATTGCCCTCATAAGTGTTGTCGGTCTCATTGGGCTCGTTTGACGTTTCGCTTTGATGTACTTCATTCAAATCGTGATCTAACCGTGGATTCATGAAAGTTGCCCAGGTAAAGCCTCCAAAGACGCATTGCCCTGTAAGTGTTGTCGGTCTTATTGGAGCTTGTTTGGTCCTTTTCGGTTTGAAGTTAATTTCATACACGTCGAGATCGGCGGGAGGAAGTTATAGAAGTTTACGGAAGCGAAAGACTCGAAGAGACACGGATTGCCCTGTATGTGTTGTCGGTCTTGTTGGATCTTGTTTGGTCGATTTCTCTTTGATCATAATTTAGGTACAAATCGAGATCCTAATAGGTGGATTTATGATAGTTTGCCGGCGAAACAATCCGAAAAAGCCAGGATGCCCTCGTAAGTGTTGTATCGGTCTTGATGGAGCTTGTTTAGATCGATTTAGGTTTGATGTTAATTTCATACAAATGTCGAGATCCGTCTGGCTCAATTTTGTGTGAGTTTGCGCGAACAAAACACTCAGGAGACAACAGTTGCCTTTGTAAGTGTTGTCCGAAGTCTTGTATGGAGCTTGTTCGGTCGATTTAAGCCTTGATGTCAATTTCATACAAATTGAGATCCAAACAGGTATGGATATTATGAAAGGTTGCACCGCCTGGGAAACTCTCAGAAAAAACCTTGGATTGCCCTCATAAGTGTTGTCGGTCTCATTGGAGCTTCGTTTGAGTCGATTTCCTTTGATGTTAACTTCATTCAAATCGTGATCCGACACGTGGATTTCATGAAAGTTTGCCCGGTGAAGCACTCCAAAGACACACCGCATTGCCCTCGTAAGTGTTGTCGGTCTTATTGGAGCTTATTTGGGTCCTTTTCGGTTTGAAGTTAATTTCATACAAATCGAGATCCGAAAGGAGGATTTTTATAGAAGTTTACAGGAGGAAAAAACTCGAAGAGAACGCATTGCCCTGTATGTGTTGTCGGTCTTGTTGGAGCTTGTTTGATCGATTTCTCTTTGATCATAATTTCAGTACAAATCGAGATCCTAATACGTGGATTTTATGATAGTTTGCTTGCGAAGCGAAACAATCCAAAAAAGCAGGATTGCCCTCGTAAAGTGTTATGGGTCTTGATGGAGCTTGTTTGATTGATTTGGGTTTGATGTTAATTTCATACAAATGAGATCCATGCTGGTCGATTTTGTGAAAGTTTGCATCGGAGCAAAACACTCAGGAAACAGGCATTACTTTTGTAAGTGTTGTTGCGTCTTGTAGGAGCTTGTTAGGTTCGATTTAGCCTTGATGTCAATTTCATACAAATTGAGATCCGAGCAAGGTGGATATTATGAAAGTTTAGCGCAGCAGGAAACTCTCGAAAAAGCACGGATTGCCCTCATAAGTGTTGTCGGTCTCATTGGAGCTCGTTTGGTCGATTTAGCTTTGATGTTAACTTCATTCAAATCGTGATCCCAACCGTGGATTTCATGAAAGTTTGCCCAGTGAAGCACTCCAAAGACACTGCGCATTGCCCTCGTAAGTGTTGTCGGTCTTATTGGAGCTTGTTTGGTCCTTTTCGGTTTGAAGTTAATTTCATACAAATGTCGAGATCTGACAGGAGGATTTCATAGAAGTTTACAAAGGGCGAAAGAACTCAGAAGACACAAGGATTGCCCTGTATGTGTTGTCGTGGTCTTGTTGGAGCTTGTTTGATCGATTTCTCTTTGATCATAATTTCGTACAAATCGAGATCCTAATAGGTGGATTTTATGATAGTTTGCACGAAGCGAAACAATCAAAAAAGCACGGATTGCCCTCGTAAGTGTTGTGCAGTCTTGATGGAGCTTGTTTGATGCGATTTCTATTTGATGTTAATTTCATACAAATAAAGAGATCCTGCTAATCGATTTTATGAAAGTTTCTGCCGAGAACAAAACACTCAGGAGGAACAGGATTGCCTTTATAAGTGTTGTCCGTCTTGTAAAGGGCTTGTTCCGGTCGATTTACATTGATGTCAATTTCATACATATTGAGATCCGAACGGTGGATATTATGAAAGTTTGCCCGCATATGAAACTCTCCGAAAAAAGCACGGATTGCCCTCATAAGTGTTTTTGGTCTCATTGGAGCTCGTTTAGATCGATTTACGCTTTGATATTAACTTCATTCAAATCGTGATCCGAACAATGGATTTCATGAAAGTTTCCCCAGTGAAGCACTCCAAAGACACACGCATTGCCCTCGTAAGTGTTGTCGGTCTTATTGGAACTTGTTTGGTCCTTCCGGTTTGAAGTTAATTTCATACAAATCGAGATCAATTTGGAGGAATTTATAGAAGTTTACGCGGAGGTGAAAAACTCAGAGAGACCCGGATTGCCTGTATGTGTTGTCGGTCTTGTTGGGGCTTGTTTGATTGATTTCTCTTTGATCATAATTTCGTACAAATCGAGATCTAATAGTGGATTTTATGATAGTTTGCCCAAGGCGAAACAATCCAAAAAAGCACCGGATTGCCCTCGTCAGTGTTGTCGGTCTTGATGGAGCTTGTTTGGATCGATTTCTTTTTGATGTTAATTTCATACAAATCGAGAGATCCGTGCGAATTCGATTTTATGAAAGTTTGCCGAGAACAAAACACTCGAGGAGACCATAGGATTGCCTTTGTAAGTGTTTAATAAATCTTGGCAAAGGGCTTGTTTTGTCGATTACGCCTTGATGTTAATTTCATACCAAATTGAGATCCGAACAGGTGGATATTATAGAGAGTTTCTTATAGCGAAACTCTCCCAGAAAAAAGCTGCAGGATTGCCCTCATAAGTGTTTTCGGTCTCATTGGAGCTGCGTTTAGGTCGATTTAACTTTGATGTTAACTTCATTCAAATCGTGATCCCAACATGTGGATTTCATGAAAGTTTGCCCGAAGTGAAGCACTCCAAGACACACCACATTGCCCTCGTAAGTGTTGTCGGTCTTATTGGAGCTTGTTTGGTCCTTTTCGGTTTGAAGTTAATTTCATACAAATCGAGATCCGGCGGGAGGATTTTATAAAGTTTACGGGGAGCGAAAGACTCAGAAGAGACACGGATTGCTTGTATGTGTTGTCGGTCTTGTTGGAGCTTGTTTGATCGATTTCTCTTTGATCATAATTTAGTACAAATCGAGATCTAATAGGTGGATTTATGATAGTTTTTGCAGAAGCGAAACAATCAGAAAAAGCAGGATTGCCCTCGTAATTGTTGTCGGTCTTGATTGAGCTTGTTTGGTTGATTTCGGTTTGATGTTAATTTCATACAAATCGAGATCGTTGAATCCATTTACAGTTTGCAGGAGCAAAACACTCAGGAGACACGGATTGCCTTTGTAAGTGTTGTCGAGTCTTGTAGGAGCTTGTTTAGGTC
Source organism: Guadua angustifolia (assembly GCA_036346375.1). NCBI lineage: Eukaryota > Viridiplantae > Streptophyta > Magnoliopsida > Poales > Poaceae > Guadua > Guadua angustifolia. Next base: position 22,264 of record JAYEVE010000780.1, read on the forward strand.
GATTTCACCTTGATGTCGATTTCATACAATTGAGATCGAGCAATTGGATATTGAAAGTTTGCATATAGCAAACTCTCAGAAAAAGCACGGATTGCCCTCATAAGTGTTGTCGGTCTCATTGGAGCTCATTTAGATCGATTTTGCTTTGATGTTAACTTCATTCAAATCGTGATCCCAACCGTGGATTTCATGGTTGCCCAGTGAAGCACTCAAAGACACACGCATTGCCCTCGTAAGTGTTGTTGGTCTTATTGGAGCTTGTTTAGTCCTTTTGGTTTGAAGTTAATTTCATACAAATCGAGATCGGCGGGAGGATTTTATAGAAGTTTACGGAAGCGAAAGACTCGAAGAACACGGATTGCCTGTATGTGTTGTCGGTCTTGTTGGAGCTTGTTTGATCGATTTCTCTTTGATCATAATTTAGTACAAATCGAGATCCTAAATTGGATTTTATGATAGTTTTGCAGAAACAATCAGAAAAAGCACCGAATTACCTGTGTTGTGGGTCTTGATTGAGCTTGTTTGGTTAATTTAGGTTTGATGTTAATTTCATACAAATCGAGATCCGTTGATTCCATTTAAAGTTTGCCGAGCAAAACACTCAGAACCGGATTGCCTTTGTAAGTGTTGTCAGTCTTGTAGGAGCTTGTTCGGTCGATTTAGCCTTGATGTCAATTTCATACAAATTGAGATCGAGCAGTGGATATTATGCAAGTTTAGCATAGCGAAACTCTCCGAAAAACCGGATTGCTCATAAGTGTTGTCGGTCTCATTGGGCTCGTTTGTCGATTTACGCTTTGATGACGCGTGGATTTCATGAAAGTTTGCCCAGTGAAGCACTCCAAAGACACACGCATTGCCCTCATAAGTGTTGTCGGTCTCATTGGAGCTTCGTTTGGTCGATTTAAACTGATGTTAACTTCATTCAATCATGATCGAACACGTGGATTTCATGAAGTTTGCAGTGAAACACTCCAAAGACACACCGCATTGCCCTCGTAAGTGTTGTCGGTCTTATTGGAGCTTGTTTGGTCCTTTTCGATTTGAAGATAATTTCATACAAATCGAGATCGTGGAGGATTTTATAGAAGTTTACAGGGAAAACTCAGAAGAACAGGGATTGCCCTGTATGTGTTGTCGGTCTTGTTGGAGCTTGTTTGATCGATTTCTCTTTGATCATAATTTCATAAAATCGAGATCCTAATAGGTGGATTTTATGATAGTTTGCCGGCGAAACAATCAAAAAAGGATTGCCCTCGTAAGTGTTGTCGGTCTTGATGGAGCTTGTTTGTCGATTTGTTTTGATGTTAATTTCATACAAATCGAGATCCGTCGGTCATTTTTGAAATTTGGGGCAAAACACTCAGGAAACGGATTGCCTTTGTAAGTGTTGTCGAGTCTTGTAGGAGCTTGTTCGGTCGATTTTTGATGTCAATTTCATACAAATTGAGATCCATGGAATTATGAAAGTTTGCAAAAGAAACCTCGAAAAAGCCGGATTGCCCTCATAAGTGTTTGGTCTCATTGGACCGTTT